>JAUELF010253098.1:0-11768 GCA_031471495.1 Clinocardium nuttallii
AAAACTGGATAAATAATGTCTGATTTAGGTGCACCTTTTCCCCCCATCATATTCGCAAAAGATTGACTGGATGAATCGTTGACCGATATTTATGGGCCGTCATTAAATCCAACTTGACTATGACTTGACTTGGCAGACATTGAACTATATCAATAAATTTGATTTTTGATTTAAATTGGCAAACAAAGGGAACAATTTGTTGCAAGTTGTGACTTGTTTGGCTCTCGTATCCAAAAAATTACTCAAAATTGGCAGAAACAATGGTCCCAGGTGACACTAATTTTTAGCTCACCTGTGCACAAAGTGAGCTATTGTGATTACATTTTGTCCGTTGTGCATCGTCAACATTTTACCTTGTTAACACTTGACAGTCTACATTTTGCATCTAATCACCATGAAAGTTGATCAGATCATTCATCTCCATCAAATCTTGGACAAGATCGAAACTGGGCCATATGAGGTCAAATTTAATGGAAATCTTGTTAACAATCAGAGGCCACATTTTCAACTGTATCATGTTGAAACTATCAGAATGTTTGCCTTGATGATATGTAAGTCAAGTTCGAACATGGGTCAAATTTAATGGAAATCTTGTTAATAACATTTTAAACTTTATCAGAATGTTTTTCTTCGAATATGGGTCATATTGAGTTGGAAACAAGGTCACTAGGCCAAATTGAAGGAAGGTCTTTGTTAACCTTGTACAAGCTGCAATTTTTTGCTACAGCAGCTTGAAATTTGGTCAGAAGTTTGATCTAAATGATATCTAGGCCAAGTTTGAATATGGGTCAAGCCTGGGGAAAAACTAGGTCACTAGGCCAAATTGAATGGAAATCTTGTTATCACTTTGGATGCCACATTTTTTTTCTATCTCATATTTAAGATATTCAGTTGATGTTAACTTGGACAAAGGTTCTGTCAACAAAGAAGTTTTTAAAGATCCATCAAAGAAACGAAAGGCAAAGAGAGAAGTCAAAGCAAAATTCGAAGAAAGGTTAGTTTTAGTTAGGATATTCCTCTGCAATCCTTGGATGGTTGAACATTTGAAGTACAAGTAAAAGAAGAACAAGTTCACGTGGAAAACATGTCTTGTTGCAGTGAAAACGGATTTGCCCATGATTGAATATGATTTTTTCCCCGCAAATTATTTGTCTGCTTTATCAAAGAGAGTTTTTGTGTGAGCTCTTATCTGAATAAAACATGCCTTTTAAGGATGTAAAAAGCCTCAACATCATAATCTTAAAAAATTATATCAATTTAATTTAATATATGCTCGAGAAATGAGTTGCTTATCATTATACCCCAATAAAAACAAAGTGGTCTTTTTTTTATGGGGGGGGGTATATAGGAGTCACTGTGTTGGCCGGAAGCCATATTTTGTTTGGCCTATTTCTTACAAACCACTTGGTGGAATTCAATAAAAATTTACATGAAGCTTCTATACCAAGAGGAGATGTGCATACTCTTAAAAGGTTTGGTTGATTCCGTCGGTCTGTCAGTCCCACCTAACATTGTCTTAACTATACATAATAGGATTTGAAAGAAACATGGCACAAACGTTCACCATGATCAGACAGCATGTCACGCACAAGACACAGGCCTGTAACTCAAATGTCAAGGTCACACTTAGAGGTCAAAGGTCAAAATGAGTACTATTTGATGGACCTGTACCTTTTCCGGCCTGCATTTCAACCATGCAGCATAGGATTTCAAAGAAACTTGGCACAAACGTTCACCATGATGAGGTGGTGTGTCACGCACAAGACCCAGGCCTGTACCTCAAAGGTCAAGGTCACACTTTGAGGTCAAATGTCAAAATGAGTACTATTTGAAAGGACTGTACCTTGTCCTGCCCATATTTCTACCATGCATCATAGGATTTCAAAGAAACTTGGCACAAACGTTTACCATGATGAGGGTGGCTTGTACCCAGGCCTGCTTGTACCTCAAAGGACAAGGTCATGTCAAAATGAGTACTGTTTGAAAGGACTACCTTGTTAAGTTATAGTGTAGGTCAAGGTGCTGTTTTGGGGGGTATTTTTATCATCTTCAGTGATAGTTCTAGTGGCATTGGGAAAACCCAGTGTCAGATATAGCCAGTCTAGTCTGAGATAAGCAACTAAACTTTTCATAAAAGCATTAAACGTGGCACATGGTATCAGTATCAGTATCTATAAAAAGACCACATTGTTTTGTTGGTATCAGTATTGCACTGCTTTGTCCTTAACAATAGCTAACCCTTATAACAGGCAACATTAGCTTACCTGGCTGTATCAAATCTTGACCAGTCAGAATGAAATTGGAATTGAAATCTTTACTATATATACTTCAGGAAGGTGAAAGGAGGGAGTATAGATGTTCATCCAACAGAGAAGGCCCTTGTTGTTAACTATGAGCTGGAAGCTACCATACTTGGGGAGCTGGGAGATCCCATGTTGGGAGAGAGAAAGGAATGCCAGAAAGTGTAAGTTTTCTTAACCCTTTCTCAGACATGACAAATGTGCAGAAGACAACTTTGAAAATAATTCTTGGAAAAACCATTGAAAATCTCATTAAAATAATGTTATTGAGTAGATATATATATATATCAATGGTGTAGAAAAACATTCTCCTTTTTTGATACATTTTGTTCGAAAGTCATCTGCTGCAAATGCTTCAAAATGCCTTTGCACTTGGTAAACGGTTACTTGAAATTTCCACCAAAATAGTATATTGATGTTTTGACCTGTCAGATATACCAAACTTTTTGTGCCTTAAAAACTTTGTAAAATAGTGGGAAATTTGACTTAAATTCTAATAAGTTTTTCAGATAGATAAATATGTAAGTGTAACATGTTCTGTTAACCCTTTTCCTCACATAGACGCTTTCTGACGCCTCTGCAGCAGACAGCTATTTGAAAACATGGCAACAACAGAAGAAATTGCCCAAAACAAGCAATTTCTCCTTTTGTCACCATGTTTTCAACTCTTAATTCAATTATTGTTCTTTCATTTAAAGGGATTTTCACTGCTTTTGCCTAGACGTTTTCAAAATGCTGCAGATTTGTTGTATGTGGGTTAAATGAATACAAATAAACATGATTTCTCATTGATTGATTGATACAGGATCAGAGTGAAGAGTCTAAACCCTAACAGTGACCTGGGAGCTCTTGCTAAAGAAATCATCGAGAAATGTAAACTGATACATCCAAGTAAACTACCTGAGGTGGAGCAACTTTTATACTATCTACAAAACAGAAAGGAATCCGCACCCAGCAAAGGTAAGAGTTGTTTCCCTTTTTGCAGAAGCCTCAAAAAGGTGGAGTAAATAGCAATGTTTCATGTTTAAATTTCTAGCAACGAAGTCCTGTCAAATGTTTTTTACAAATCAATGAGTCCTAAAGTGTAAAAATAATTTCTGGCAAAATGTAAGAGTCTAGGACTCGGGATGTGCAGCAAAATGAAACACTGATTCAGGTATTTTGCCCCATGATATCTGTCTAAGTACGCAATTAAACCCAATGTTGTGAGAACGATTATTCTGGGTATTCACAACATAGGGTTTGGAGGTAAAATAAGGATTTCACCCTTTCCCTCATATAGACGCTTTCTGACGCCTCTGCAGCAGACATCTTTTTGAAAACAAAATGACAAAAGGAGAAATTGCTCAAGACAAGCAATTTCTCCTTTTGCCACAATGTTTCCACTTTTAGTAGTAGGTTATCTATTCAATTGTAGAGATTTTTCATTTTTTGACAAAATATGTTTAAAGTCGTCTGCTGCAGAATTGTCGTATGAGGGAAAGGGTTTAGAGAACGAAATTGAGAGCTCTGTCTTTTTACATAAGAAGTTAACATTTTTGTCTACTCCATCTTTACCAAACAGGTTTTGATGCATCAGCAGGAGGCAACTTTTGAAAACAAAAGAAGAAATTGCCACAACGTTTTCCACTTTTAGTCATAGGTTATCCATTTAGTTATAGAGATTTTTTATATATTTTGACAAAATATGTTCAAAGTCGTCTGCTGCAGAATTGTATTGTATTATGATTATGCCCACAAACATGTTCAACTAGTTTGGTGAATATTGGATGAAAACTGTTTGGTAAATGGTAACATTGCTCATTATGTTTGCACCTCTATAAAATACTTTTTAATCTTGATAAAGCCCAAGACTTATACTTTGATTTGTAGATTTTTTTCCCCATATTTTAGCTGAGCATCTTTCGAAGTTGTCTTGAAAAGAGTTAGAAGTTCTACTTTTATTTACATAATTATATAAAGGAATAAAATTAATATCAACTTTTTACAATAGCTTCTGGCAAAACAGAGCTTCAGGAAACACCACAAGTTCCGACATATGATCCAACAGAAATAGACGAAGTCGCAAATATAAATGATGTTGATGAATACCTTGAACTACTATATGAAGATGTTCCAGAAAAATTGAGAGGTTCGGCATTGCTACTGCAACTATCAAGAAATCCTGACAACTTGGAAGAATTATTTCAAAATGGTATGTCTGATATTTCATAGATACATTATTCTGTTTGCTTGTGTTATAAAGACTAGTTTTCTGAGAGCATATTAAGTCCATTTTTAACTTGTCTTATTTTGAAGACTAAATTGTGATACCCTTAGGGTCGTCGTCTGCGACGTCATAAAACTGGAACCTTACCTCATAACTCAAATACCGTTCAACATTCTCAAATGAAACTTGTTACAAGGAACAATATGCATGCACAAATACTAAGTCACATAACTCTGGCTTTAATAATTATTCAGTAATCCCACTTTTTCGGCTTCGAAAAAAACTGACTGGTGTTTACTCCGTTGCTCTTTTTTAGCTCACCTGTGCACGAAGTGCAAGGTGAGCTATTGTGATCACATTTTGACCGGTGTCTGTGCGTCGTCAACATTTACCCTTTTTAACACTCTACAGGCTACATTTTGCATCCGATCTTCATGAAAATTTATCAGAACATTCATCCCCGTCAAATCTTGGACAAGTTCAAAACTGGGCCATATGAGGTCAAAAACTATGTCATTAGGCCAATTTGAAGGAAAATCTTGTTAACACTGTGGAGGTTGCTTTCAGAATAATTGTCTTGATTTGTTTTGCATCGCAGTACATTGTATAATTAGGTGAGCGAACTAGGGCCATCATGGCCCTCTTGTTTAATGCCCCCACTTGGTGAGAAAGGTATCTCTTGAAGTTTATGAAGTCTGTCACTCTATCCTTTAAAGATTATATGATGTGTCTAAAACAAAATGTAGTGTAGGATGGGCTCGAAGGACGCATAAGAAATGGAAATCCCCATATCTAACAAAACGACTAAGTTACAAAATATTAAATGAACACAGGCCCTTACTTATAAAATCTCTTGTAAATATTTGGATACAGGCATTATTGTACATGAATCATTTATTTTATTTTCAATTCTAGTTATATTTTATAAAATGTCTTTTGCATAATGTTGTGTTAGTTGTGTGTAATGAGCTGAAAAGCTAGGTTACAAAATATCTATGGATAATGAGTTATTAAACCCTTTCCCACATAATATATGCATTTTAATTCCACTACAGCAGACAATATTTGAAATAAGTGTGGCAAATGGAGCAATTGCACGTTATGAGCAATTTCCCCCTTTTGCTACAATGTTTTAAATTCTTATCAATAATTATACATTCATTTATAGAGATTTTTTCGAAAATGTTTGCACAGATTATTTCAAATATATATGCTGCAGATTTTTAGTATATTGGAAAGGTGTAATTGTTAATCATGAAACAAACACTTGGCTTTGGCAGAGCTCTAGATAAGGGGTGTTTCTCAAGCTTTAAAATCCTTATTTTACCCTCTAACCCTATGTTGTGAGTACTCATTTTGAGTACCCACAACATAGGATTTGCTTTAAAAATAAGAGAGAAATTGTAAGAAAAAGAGCTGAATAACAAATAATTGTCTTTTGTATTTATTCCAGAGACGGTTATCAGTGCATTAGCCCGTGTCCTAAGGGATGACTGGAAGAAAAGCTCAGAGCTGGCAACAAACATCATCTACATTTTTTTCTGCTTTTCGAGTTTTACGCAATTCCATGGTGTGATACTTCACTTTAAGATTGGAGCACTCTGTATGAATATAGTGGAACATGAAGTTAAGAAGTACGATCTGTGGAAAGAGGAATTAGAGAAAAAAAAGAAATCTGATATCCTTTATTGATTGTTCTTTTTTTATTATTCAACCCTTTTTCATATACAACAGCATGAAAATCATTGATAGTGATTAAAATAAGTGGTAAGAACTTGTTTCTTGCAACTGTCTTCATAATTGTTGTAAATTAAATGATCATGATATAACTGCTGTCAAATTATCTGCAGCAGAAAACATATTTTAACAAAACTATGGAAAATCTTGTAAAAATAGTTATTGACTAAAATTGAAAACATTGTGGCAAATGGAAAAAACTGTTCATTATGAGCAATATCTCCTTTTGCTCCAAAGTTTCAAAAGTTGTCTGCTGCAGATGTGCCAGAAATCATCTGTATGTTAGAAAGGGTTATGCAGTTATAGGAAAGTCAAATATTGGCTCAAACTGATTTAAGGCAGTACTCCTACAGAGAGTCAAAGTTTGGCTCTTTGAGACGGGTAGCTGCTTGATACAGGTTAAATATATAAAATGAGTGATTTTGGGTTAACATTCAGCTGGCTGCATAACAGAGGGGACTGCTTATCCAAGTTTGACTGTTAACCCTTTCCCTCATACAACAATTCTGCAAGACGACTTTGAACATATTTTGTCAAAAAAAAGATAATCTCTAAAATTGAATACCCGGTAGATAACCTATGACTAAAACAGGAAAACATTGTAGCAAAAGGAGAAATTGCACGTTTTGTGCAATTTCTTCTTTGTCACTGTTTTCAAAAAGCTGTCTGCTGCAGAGGTGTCAGAAAGCGTCCATATGAGGGAAAGGGTTAAACAAGAAAATGATTTTGGGTTGGACTTGAACTGGCTGATTTATTCAAGTTGGCTGCTAAGCAAAGGTGATGCAAGTTTATTTCCTTAACCGTTGTGTACCTGAAGCTGACAAAGACAACAAGAGAGGGAAAGAAGACTTTCAGAAAAGTGTAAGAAAGTTTGATGGACTGGTGAAAAAACAAGAACAGTTACTCAGAGGTAAGGTTTAATGATATGTGCAACAAATCCTGGAATCGGCCGTGATGGATTTGAAAGTGGATGTCCCTGGTAAGATTAGATCCCTTCTCACGTTGGTCTTGATGGGCAATGAACATTACCTAGCCTAGTACTGGTTTGTTTACCCAGGGATCATGAATATTCACAAATGTTCTATTGCCATGATATAACTGAAACTACGTTGAAAATGGGGTAAAACTAAAAAAACTAAAAAAACAACCTCAAAAACTAATCTTCACACCCTTTTCTACATGCAGATGCATCTGCAGAAGCCGACAACTATTCTTCCTATTTATAATCCAAGCTTAGCTCATTGTATCTGTTAAGGGTAAACCATTATCTTTGTACAATCAGAGCTATAGGTAAGAGGAGTTTTTCACATCCCCAAATCCATTAATCACCCTCAAATCCTTTGTTTTGGTTCTCAAAAGAATCATCTCAGTGATTTTGGTTTAGACATAAGGCAGAAAACGTTGGTGTTTACTTCTCTGTAAAATGTAAAATGTTGTGATCAGTCACATATTTCAGTGGAGCTGTTTTTATCACCTTCAGTTAGTAAGAATGATCATGGCTATTGCTATGGGGTCTTGGTTTCTAATCCCAGAGCTAGCTCTAGATAAGGGGCGTTTTGCATGTTCTAAACTCCTTATTTGATCATCTAACACTATGTTGTTGGTACTCAAAATAATCGTCTCAGTGAGTTTGGTTGAGACATAAGAGAGATACAGTTGGGTTAACACCAGATTATTCCTCTTTATGTGAACCTCTGTACAATGTAAAATCTTCACAGTGAGACAATTCTTTTGAGTACCCACAATAGAGGTTTTGGTTGAGACATAAGAGATATACTGTTGGGTAAACATGATTTTATCTTTTGCGGCTAGTTAAATTGATGGCTATAGTGAAACAGGGTCTTGATTTTTTATCCAGGCTTCGCCATTCCTGTTAATTGATAAAGGACTCTGAGGTCCAGATAAATAGTGGTAGTCAGCTCTTTTTCCCATAATTTCTCTCTTATTATAAAAGCAAATCCTATGTTGTGAGTACTCAAAACAATCGTTCCTCAGAGACAATTGTTTTCAGTACCCCCAACATAGAGTTAGAGGGTAAAGTAAGTATTTTAGAACATGCACAACTCACCTTATCTAGAGCTCTGAAAGGTCACTCTGACTAGTGTCATTCGCACTAATGAGTTTCAAGACTATTCAGGAAGAAAATCAGTTGCCTCGGAAGGTGTTTGTGTGGAGAACTGAATAGGGAGAGCCAGGAAGCACTTGATAAGGCCAACTGGCCGTCATGATATGACCGCAATACTGAGCTTTACCAGACAATTTGCATCCGCCACCTGGCCTGGCTCTATGCTGGTGCCACATACTTAACCCTTTCCCACATACAACAAACCAACAGCAGATGGCTTTGAAACATCCTTGCCAAAATTAGTAAAATTAGAAAAATCTTGATAAATGAAGTAATAATTATTGAAAAAGTTGAAAATATTGTGGCAAAATGAGAAATTGCTTATTTTGAGCAATTTCTCCCTCCTTTTGTCACATTGTTTTCAAAAAGCTGCCTGCTGAATAGGCGTCAGAAAGCATCTGTATGAGGTAAAAGGTTAAATAAATAGGTTACAGCAGTCCAAGGTCAGTCAATCAATTTATTATTTCAGTTGCCTTTTATTTGTTACTGAATCTTGCGGAGGACCTTAAGGTGGAGATGAAGATGAAGAATAAAGCTGTTATCAAGATGCTGGTGAAATCGTTGGAGCGAGACAACTTTGAATTGCTCATCCTCGTCGTATCCTTCCTGAAGAAACTCAGTATATTTGTTGAGAACAAATGTGAAATGGTAAGTTTAGTGAAAGGCTGCAAAAAGGAAATTTATGCCAAGACTTGACACTCATTGAATATTTAAGGAAAAGATGTTATAATTGTTGTCCAATTAATATCAGTGACAAAGCATTGAAAAAGGCTGTGTTTTACAAATATTATGAACTACTGTAGTAAAATATAAAAGATAAAGATTTTCTCCTTTTCCAAATATAACAAATCTGCAAAACAGGACTATTAACCCTTTCCCCCATATAGATGCCTTCTTACGCCTCTGCAGCAGATGGCTTTTGGAAAGAAAAAATTGCACAAAACTTCAATATCTCCTTTTGCCACAATGTTTTCCACTTTAAGTCATAGGTTATCCATTCACTTACAGAGATTTTCTATTTTTTGACAAAATATGTTAACAGTCGTCTGCTGCAGAATTGTCATATGAGGGAAAAGGGTTAAAGCGATCAAAGAAAAAATGTGGAATATCTCTGTATATAAATGTCTCTCTGAATTGAGTTGAAAACATTGTGTTAAAAGAGTATAAGCACTTTCTCCTTCTCAGATGACTTTTGGATATTTCCTCTATCAGATGACTTTTGGATAATTTCCTCTATCAGATGACTTTTGGATAATTTCCTCTATCAGATGACTTTTGGATATTTCCTCTATCAGATGACTTTTGGATATTTCCTTTATCAGATGTGTTTTGGATATTTCCTTTATCAGATGACTTTTGGATATTTCCTTTATCAGATGTGTTTTGTGTGAAAAGGAGAAGTTGCTTAGATTAATCGACATTTTGCAAAATATTTTTGAAATAAGAAACAATTCCTTAGAACTTTCTCCAGAACATTTTTTTTTCCAAACGATTTTTAGCTCGACTTTTTGAAGAAACGAATTAGGTTTAGGATTTGTAAATGAATTTTTCCTTTTGCCATTTTTTTTCTCAAACGACGTCTGCTTTGATATTTGGGTTTTTACACTTTTTATTTCTACAGGCTGAGCTCAACATCATAGAAAAGCTTACAAAGCTTATCCCCTGTGATCATGAAGACCTTTTAAATATTACGCTTCGTTTGTTGTTAAATTTGTCGTTCGATACAGATCTGAGAAGTAAAATGATCAAGTTTGGGCTTCTTCCTAGACTAGTCGGGCTTTTAAGTAAGTGACATTACTTTAATATTTTTGTTCTCACTTTGATATTTGTATTGTGTGTACCAGGCTCATATGCCTTTCGTCTTATTATGTCCGTTATCTGTCTTTCACATTGAATTATTTAGTGGTGAAACAAGTGTTTTAATTACTCTAGGCATGAATCCTTTCCCACATGAAGACGCTTTCTGAAGCCTCTGCAACATATTTTTTTGGAAACATTATGGCAAAAGGAAAAATTGCTCATAATGATCAATTTCTCCTTTTGCCGTAATGTTTTCAACTTTACTCAATGATTCTCCATAATTTTGTCTTTAAATAATGTTTTGAAAGTCGCCTGATGCAAAAAAATTGTATGATGGAAAGGGTCAATTATTATTTTGTTTTCATTGTTCCCAATCTTTCTTTGGTTCTTTAATTGGTCGATATCAATAAGCCAGTTGTCTTTCCACCATGCATATCATATTAGGTATAATGTCAAACTCTTGTTTTTGTATGGTTTACCTGCAGCAGTCAACTTTGAAACATTTATAAACATATGGAAAAAATATCTATAATTTTGAAGATGGTTATAAAACTGAGTTTAAAATAGTGTGGCAAGACGAGAAATTGCTCTTGTTGAGCAATTTCACATTTTGTCACAATGTTTTTAATGAGGAAAAAACTCATTAACACAATGACATGAAGACATATTTTGACACTTCCGTAGCACATGACCTTTAAAACATTTGCTCATTATTAGCAATTTGTAGCACTAGTTTCCCATTATATTAACTATTTATTCTTTTTAATTTATAATGATTTTCTTTAAAGATATTTTTAAAGGTTTGAATCTTTTCCCATATGCAACAAGCTGCAGCAGAAAACTTTGAAAAGATTTAGTCGAAAGTGGAAACTATTAATAAAAGAAAAAACTATGGAATAAAGTTGAAAAGATTATGGCAAAAGGAGAAATTGCTCATTATGAAAAATTTCTCCTTTTGCCACAATGTTTTCGATAGTCGTTTGCTGCACATGTGTCAGAAAGCGTCTGTATGTGGAAACAGGTTAAAGCAGATTTGTTGTTTGTGGGAAAAGCTTAGTTTCTTCTATACAGTGCTAACATGTTATTTTGTTTGTTATATTGGTGTTTACGCCACTTTCAACATTATTTCAGTTATATCACGTCAGACAGTTCACATATTCATGATCCCTGGGTAAACAAACCAGTACTAGGCTAGAAAATAGGGGCGCTCATCATGACCAAGGTGCCGCATCATTGGATCAACCCGGTTTCAAAATCCTCGACGCTAACCCCTCTGACAATGACCACAGCTTATTCCTGTTAACATATAATGAAAAATTCCTATACGTTTCAGATAATGAGAACCACAAATTGATAGTGCTGTGTATTTTATACCATGTGTCCATGGACGACAAATCAAAATCAATGTTCACCTATACTGACTGTATTCCAATGGTAAGATTGTCATCCTACAGTTTTTAGATCACCTGGAGCCGAAGGCTCAAGGTGAGCTATTCTGATCACTCAATGTCCGTCGTCCATCGTCCGTCGTTAACTTTTAGCTTTAAACATCATCTCCTCCTAAACCGTAGGAACAATTTCCACAAAACATCACAGG
>JAUELF010253109.1:0-11768 GCA_031471495.1 Clinocardium nuttallii
TCGTAAGTTACTTAGTTTTAAGCTTTTTTTTCTAAATATGCCTGTGATGAAAGAGTTTAGATATATTATTGGAGATTGTGAACGACATACATTAAATCAATGGTGGTGTATTGCGTGGAAGAAAATCTATCTCAATATGATATTATTCGTTTGTTATGACGACAACATATGATTATTCACTGGATATATCAGTTATGGTAAGCTATTCTGCATTCAGTTTGACAGTACAGTGCCAGTGACATGTTGGTGTTAACAACGGGTTTAAATTCGTATACACTGTAGTGAAGACACTGTTTCTTTTCGTATTTAAACTAAGGCTTAATATATACATTTCAAATAGGAAGAGTGATGTAAACTTGGAGTCAGAATTGTGTAATATTTTGTTAATTTAAACATTATCCATGCATACTCGAATATACTATCCGGGAGTATTAAAGGAAGGAATGCAAGTAACATTAACATGGAATTTCGATACATGAAATATAGAAGGTTGGCACAATTTCAAAGAAGTATATCAGATCAAAATGATAAATGTGATTCTACATGATTCAACTTAGAATCGATTGCCTCTTACGACTTTGAGGATAACTTAATAAAACTAGATAAAACAACAGAAAGACCAAAATTCGTGCGGAAAAGAAGGCAGTAGTGATCAACTTATTACTGATTTTAGAAATAATATATAAACATATTCCATATTGAAATCAACAAACCGGCATGGTAGTATATCATACGAGGTTTCTTATCGTACATGAAAAGGGAAACACTTCACACTCGATAAGTTTGAGTTAGGTGTAATTTTTCATTTATACGTTAATCAGTAACGACTTCAGATTTCAGTTTCGTTTCAGTATGTTCAATATTCAAAGTAGGAGAGTACATCTTAACATTTACCCTTATGTGGCAAATATCTATAAGACACGTTTAAAAGCATTTAGGGAAAGGCAATGGAAATTCTCTTTGAATGAACGTAGTATTTTTTGATAGAGTCTTAACTATTTGGAGCAAAAGAGAAACTGTTCATTATGACAAATATCTCTTTTTGCCGTTAGTGTTTCAAAATACGTCTGCCGTCTAAATAATTGTAAAACTTTTATCATAACCATAATTCTGATGGAATTGGTATGAAAATTTCATTCAAAGTATTATCTTGCCTCTGATAGCCTGTGTTTGTATATTTAAATCGATTCTTCTTCAAATGAAGTAAATCTTTAATATGCTCTAACAAGGAGTGGTTGTCGCTTACAATGACGATCGTTACTTCGTATGATGAAACCCAGTTTATAATAAACATCATTGTATTGCGTGTTTTTAAATATAGAACGTGCAGACAACCTTAAGTGCGTAATCGGTAAACAAATTGCGCATATTTCAATATTGTCAAAATACGTTTTGATTTATAATGAGGTATAATATCAACTTTAATACGATATACTGTTCTACTAGTTATAGATAACATGATTGGAAAACATAGTCAATCAATTGGGTCATTTAAACTGCGATATTTAGTGACTTCTTTTATACAAATCATTGGCTGATATTATACTATATTTTATATGCATTCGGTACCATACATATTAAATATAAAAAATGAGCGCAAACCATTTCATTAGATGTGTAGTGATAATACATCAACAGTTATCACAAACAAATCGAAAACTTGAAAATGCACAAGGAAAACGCGTAAAGTGATACTCGCATTTTACAATTGAACTGTCTTCTGTTTCCTTTTAAACAACTAGATTATACTCACGATATACAATCCAAAATTCTAAAGATGGCATTTCTTGTCACGTTTACAGCTTATACTTACTACACTTTTGTAAATAATTGTTAATGATTGATTGATTATGTTGGGTTTTACGCCGCGTTTATCAGCTAGTGTCATATCGCAGCGGAAATGAATGATAATATTGGACCGTAACAGCTTATTCAAAATGAAATGAAATATATAATGTATGAAACGAATACCACCCCCACCTACCGGAGCTCAAGAATTGCAGTGAATCCACTTAGCCGTCACTTTCGGTTCAAACAAGAGTCGGACTCTGGCAGCAATTTATATATCCATAATTGTACCAATTATTATTGCTACGTGTTTCAGAGTAAAGTCTTTATTGAAGCTGATTCACCACAACACAATCCACGGTGCTCATCTACATGTTTGATGGTCATTTCAACTTGCATAACACACGGAAATACACGTAATCATGAATATATTAATATATTTTAAAGTAAGATTAATTTGATAAACATCATTGTCTCAACAGAGCAAGCATTGAAACACGAAAAAACGTGTCCTAAATTTAGTAAGTGAAATAACACATTTTATATTATTTCAATGATCTATTTTTATAAAAACCCATTACACTTGAATACAAGCATGTGTATGTAATTCTTGCACATATTACTAGGATCTAATTTTGTCACAACTAATAACTTATGAATACGCACTCGAAGTAGGACGACATATTTGCTGGATCTATTTTTATATAATGATGATTCTATATTCATTGTACATTATAATTACACTGACATTACTCGATATCCTTCAGTAGAAACGGTTAAGGGTTTCATACGTTCGATACATATAATGCGACGATTATCAGGGTCATAAAATAGGATGGGATACACGATTTACTAATTAGTCCAATGACAGGCTTTGGCTTTAACGGATCATATGAAGTGATATATTACATGTACAATTAATACCCATCGACGTTAAAATAGAATTTCAAAATTAAACGTCAGATACGGACATAAAGTTCAATGATCGAATCTTTGTTAAAGTGGCTTGACATAAACAGCTACCAGAATACCTTCGAGAAGAGGTTATATCACGGAAGCCAGTTTACCTTAACGTTTGTTCTCGTTTTATGTCACTGCTGTACTGAATGGAACAATATTCGCACGTAACTGGCTACCTGCTCACATAAACTATCTTGCAAATGTGTAAAAGACGAAGAACGGAAGCTTTATCAATTGTATCTATCACTGGGAAAAATTATTTGACAACTAGCAAAAAAGTGTCGGTACGGATTTTTTTATACCCGTTGATCCGTGGATACAACATATTGCGAGATGTAAAAGTTTACTCGTACATGTAAAAAATGTACACACTCAAAGTTTACCTTTAGTGTTGTAAGCTTATCTTTGCCTTCAATTTTTTCCACACAGTATATCATTATAGTGTTAGCAGGTGCTATGTGAAACAAGGAAGAAAGGCCATTTACTACCATTTTCTTTTCATTATAATTACTGATAACCGTGGTAATATTATCTTGTTATCCAAATGATGTGTCTATTTGAATTGAATATATGTAAATGTAGAAATAAGCGTTACATACAATACACTAGTTTCAGTTTTAGTAAGGCTTTACGTATTGT
Source organism: Clinocardium nuttallii (assembly GCA_031471495.1). Classification (NCBI taxonomy): domain Eukaryota; kingdom Metazoa; phylum Mollusca; class Bivalvia; order Cardiida; family Cardiidae; genus Clinocardium; species Clinocardium nuttallii. The sequence continues at coordinate 3,388 of JAUELF010253109.1, forward strand.
TAGATAACGATAACACTATTGTGTTATAAGTTAATTTGTTTGTTACTTGTCGATTATTTAATTTAGTGTAAATTATTTATTTCACATCGATTGTGAATGTGCTTGATGTTAGTGCTCTCGCCGTTGGTGTCGAATATCCGTAAAGCACAACTGGAAAATTAATGCAAGCGGCCGATGCGCTATGTGAGTTATTTATCATAACACCTATTATATTTATATTCTACCTATGATATATTTTTCTCAATTCTGACCCATAATCTTGAAATATTTTCGGTTGTTAGTTATTAAGGTCCCTTTTGTGTTTAAAAAAACCAGGAAGTGCAATTTGAGGGGACAATAGTGTGTAGTCATGATAGTGTGTTATTTGTATAACGACAATATAACAACAGATTATCGTTTATATTTGGGAAAGCATCACGTAACAAGACATAAACTCATATTTAATCCTTCCTAAGACACACATGCAGTACCATTGTGTGTCAAAGAAAAGCTACTAATTGACAAGAAAACATACCACTTGTAAGTATAATCATTAGTGTGGTAGTGTGAAGTAATGATATATTAATACAAAAATCCTATCAAAGCATAAATAACTCCACATCTTAATGGCTACCTATACCCATTTTAAAAGAATAATTTGCATTTAAACTGCAATGGTTTTAAATTCATTCTCGTGTTGATATCTATAATTAATTGTTGTTGTGTAAATATATGAATGAGTTAGTGCAGTTTTACTATCGTACAGCTCATCGCCATATACATAGACATGCAATATAACGAAGACACGAACAACACACAAAGCACGAACCATTATAATATATTTTAAAGTGTAACCATAGGTGTTTCATTTGAAATTGATACAGACCAAACACGAACTATGCTATCGCAAACGTACGTGTAGTAAGATAACACATTGTAATAGCATACTATTTTCATTGAATTGCCATTTGATATTTGTGTTGTTATACACTTTGTAATTCGTGCAATACATCTCAAGAAAAGCTCAGAGTGTTTTCAGTATTATGACTTTCATTTCGTTATTCGTTCATGTTACTTCGTTACGTGTGGTTGAAACTACCCGTATCATGCCGAAATGAAAGGCAAACCTTGATAGTGAAAATTATATAGTCTAGATAGCACATATCAGCAATGGCCCAGAACAATCAACCATTACGTAACTATAGCACATGTAAGAACGTCCTGCATGCGCATGCGCTCTAATGATTAAAATGGATACTGCTTTGGAATTGTTTTAAACGTTCTAATAGAAACACAGTGTAGAACTCACTGATCTAGGTTCTAATTGGCTTAAATTCCTTAATTTCGGAGAATCACTCATATTGTCATTGATCCATAAATCATGTTCTCACATTGAGGTAGTAATGTTTATGATTATCTATGTAATTTTGAACACAACACATTGAGTCAATAATAAAAGAGGTGCATTTAGCAGAGATTGGAGAGAAAAAATGCGTCCAAACCTTTTAAACAAAAGTAATTGCTGAATTTCAATAGTAAATTATAACGATATAAGATCAACTTGATAGAAATATGACATTAGCAAATGCATTGTTTTTGCCGCACAATATTTTCTAAAATGATGCAAGAACGCAATACTATACAGGTGACCATCTCTGTGCAACTGCAAAACAACAGTGCAGTAAATGCCATCGTAAAAGCAATTGCAGTTAATACCATAAGTAACGCATTTATTGGAAGTTAATATATTAGCGAAGATTGGTTAAGTTCAGTACCTGCTAAGCTACATGTATTTCAGTTCCTATCAACAACAAACTTTAATAGCATCTCGACAAAACTGATACAACCTCTACACATGAAAATATAAATACTGAGCAGTTACCCTTTTTTTAAAAAATGTTTCAAGAATCACCTGCGGCAGGTGCATAAAATAGCATTTGAAAGAGGGAAAGAGTTAAATGTTCTGTAGAATATAATATTAACCTTACATATTACAGGTAAAGTGGTTAGGGCCTCACTGTGGTGATGATACAGATACTGTCAAAATTATCTAAATTATCTGTATCAAGGTAAGTATTGTAAATATTTAATTTAACGAACAAAGACGAATATATAGAGAACGTGATGAATTACAGGTAAAGTGGTTATGCCGGCAATGAAGTGATAATACAGATAATATCAAGTTTATATAAATTATCTTCTTGTAAATATTCAATTCAACAAACAAAGAAGAATATATAGAGGTAACTTGCATGTAAAGTGGTTATGGCTACACTTTAGTGATGATACAGGGAATGTCAAATTTCTCTTTATCGATATAAGTATAATAAAGATTGTTTTACCAAGCGCTGACCCCGGTATTGTCAATTGTTCTATTAACAACACAATGCAAAACATATTAATACGTAATTAGAAATATTAAGGCCTTGTAAAGAATGTGTTGGATTGAAAATATTATGCCGGCGCTTGATATGTTTCATATTTCTTACGTATTTTATCATATGAATAGATGGCCTTAATTTCTGAAATACTCCTGATTTATGAAAACAAATGTTTAACGAGTACGGCAGAACATTTAGCAACCTCGAACCATTTGTAACGTCAGTTTTTACATTTTGCATAAATTAAAAGTACAGGTGTAAAATGTCATTTCTTTAGAAACAACTGTACAAATTAAAAATGTTTTGAAACCATCCTTCTTTGGAAATTAAAAAGGCAATATATCAATGAGGTAAACATAAAGATACTGTTTTTAAACTAACGAAGAGTTGTAAACCTTCGTACTGTGATTCTTGCTTAAATTAGATGATTTTTCCCTGTAGATGCCACGTGGTAGAAATAGTATTGCTTCTTTGTTTAGCAAGCATGTATTTATAAAGGTTTATTGCGTTTATTTTACGTTTCTGTAAGTTTTATCTTTCTAATTGTATAAGGAAAAGTTGTATCTAAAATAAACACAAACTTTGTTTTACATGTATGAGCTACTACGTTCAATATGTTTACGTTTCAGTAGAAAAGATTCATGAAACGCTCGGATATTGATCTGATTCTGTAATAACAGAGTTTAACTTCAAGTTTTTCATTTATCTATCATTTTATTTCTACTGTAGAAATATTAAAGGGTATTTTTAGAAATGAGCATTAAAAATAGTATTATGAAATGTAAACAGGTTAGCTTAGGCGAAGGGCTACAGAAGATGACTCATATACAAGTATAGAATATACTTGTGTGTATGGCACGTGCCCGTTATCTTGTTATATTTTTAGAAATGTGAAATGTTATTTTTCATATAAAACTATTGGTAAATAGCATTATCCAAGGTAAGCTTGGTGTACTCAGCAAAGGCATATCAATATTTTGAGCATATTAAATTTTAATAAAAAAAAAAAAAATTGTTATTATATGTGTGTTTTAATATCAACTTAAAACAAACTCACAGCTGATATAGAGATACTGTATACACACAGACTTGTATAATGTATGCCCTATTGTCATTGACGGAGACGAACACTATAGAAGTCATTTTTGTTTTTTAATTTTATATATTTCAAGTGTTTAATTTTTAAATATGAAGTCATTTAATACATTGGATACACTTTATTCACTGAATAGTGATAGCTGTCATTCTTAATATAAAAACACTCCGGTCATGAACCTCACAAGATAAACCACCTTGCCTGAAAGTGTGTATCAGTTTAGCATTCCGTAAAAAGCCGGGCCGAGTCTGTAGTCTTTCCCTGCTTTCACTTGTTTTGGTAAGGTCGTACTCTCAAAAATATCAATCACGCAACACATAGACATGGATATAGCCTGTAAAATAAAATCCATATATTTAATACAGATAGCTAGATAGGAAGTAATACAATGTAAAAGTGCCTCAAGTTCAAAAATATATTTTGTTTCTGGCGTATTGTTTTTAACTGTAGCGGTTAAGGTATGTTATATAATAAGATTGCAAGTAGCATATTTAACAAGCAAACACACGAACCATTGATCTCGATCCTTCCCATTATAATTAAATGTTTTCAGTAAGAATTGTTATGAGCGTTGTATAATAATGTAGTGTATACACTGTTTTGCATAAACGTTTCTATGTTTTGTAGAAAAACATATTTCCACACCAACAACAAAACAGATGATACACAGCTATATGTTGTAATTAATAGTCAAACAGGAAAGTTCAACATGTTTTCCGATTGCGTCTGCGGACGACATCAACATTTACTTGATATACTTTAACTCAATATGTTACTATTCTAAGATTTGGTCTGAGTCGAATTAATACAATTGTTATCTTCATTACATCTTCTTTTCTTTAAAAAATATAGCATGTATTTCAATACTGAAACAACTCATTCAACGTTTATTCCATCTAGTAATTTACTTTAGAACCATATGGGTCAGTAAATATATAACAATAGATTGCCTTTTTTATAGTTTACGACTAAGAAGCTAATATAAATCAACATTCATTTTGTTTTCTTTCGTTTTCGTCGGTACCTATCAACAAAACATAAGCCTAAATGTATGTATGTGTAATCATTTCTTTTCTGCGGTTGTAAGTTTTTGATTTCCAATGAGAACCCCTTCAAAGTAGTCACCGATTCTTTTGTCACAAACCGACGAGTGAGTCATGTAAATTTTGTATAGACATCCTTTAAATAACGTCCTAATATAATTAGTCATACTGTGTACATGTACGTTACCAGTGAACACTTGATATGCTGTGTCGTAAGTAACTTAGTTTTTAGCTTATCGTCGTTTACCGTTTAATCGATTTTTACTAATTTTCGTACTGGTTTTCCTAAATATTCTTACATTCTATTATACATTTAGCAATATATTATCATTTTCAGTTAATACTTGATAATTTGCTTAGGTTAAGTGGTAGGCGCCGGGGAATTTGAACCGGTCGTCTCCTGTTCCATCCCCAGTCACCGCCCGGCGGTCGTGGTTTAGTGGCCTTTGACATTGCACATTTTCTAGCCTTGTACTGTTTTGTTCACCCATCATAACAAAATGAACTATGATATAACTGAAATAATGTTGGAATTGTCGCAAATCTCCAATATAACCTATTCTTATTCTGTTAAATTGAATATATCTTCACAATGCTTACTGACAAACGACTCCTGATATATTTAGAAACTTCACCTTATATTTCATCTTGTAGCTTTAAAGTTATTCTCCGGACAAAAGCATGTAAGAAAGGGCACTGAGTGTAATTATACGGATAGGAAAAAGTGACAAAGGGCAATAACTCTCTAATTAGCTTTGGATTTAATTAAATTTTACCGTGTGGTTTTATAGTTATTCTCCGCACAAAAAAGAAAAACAAAGAGCAATAACTCAGCGATTAGATGTAATAGAGTTATGTTTACTGTATACTGCACTTCCTCTCAATACGTTGTATGATTGTAGTTATTCTCCAAACAAGAACAAGAAAGAAAGTGCAATAACTCGGGGATTAGATACTATAGAGTTAGGTAACTGTAAACTGCACTTTCTCTCAATATGTTGTATGATTGTAAGAAGTTTTATTAAATTCAATATTTTAGTTTAAGTTATTCTCCGAACAAGAAAAAGGTAAACGGGCAATGCAAGTTATTCTACGGATAATAAAAAGTTGCAAAGAACAATAACTCTGAAATTAGACAAATTAGAGATATGGATAGTGTAGAATGCACGTCCTCATATTCAGCTCTACAAATGTATGAAGTTTAATTAAATTCTAACATGTAGCTTTAACGTTATTCTCGATGACATGAAAAAGTAACAACGGACAATACTTATGTAATTATGTAAGATAGAGTTATGATTCCTCTACACATCAAGTTGTCTCAATGTGTTGTATCAATGTATGAAGATCTATTGAATTCCATCCATTAGTTTTAAAGTAAAGTAATGCTCCGGACAATGAAAATTGCAATAAATAAACTGACCGTTCATCCAACAACCGACAAAGCGACTACTGGCCGACTCCAATATACCCTTCAATCTGTGTCTGGTGAGTCTTGTATCATCTTGTTTAAATCCGTTTTTAACATATTAGTTAACCCTTTCCCTCATATAGACGCTTTATGACGCCCCTGCGGCAGACGACCTTTTGAAAACATAGTGAAACAAGAGGGAATTGAACACAATTGCATCAGTTCAAAGATTACATGTAACGCATGTTTTCAGAATAATTATTGAAGAAATAGGACATATTAAAGACAGTGTGGTACTCGAGTAAATCATTATAAAAACGTATTACATGTATTAATCAGTGTGATAAATTATACGTTAACTCTTTCAGTGCCAATAGAAATACTAAGGATTTGACAAACGGTAAATATTAGGTGAATCAGATAGTAACGATATGTCGTACCTGAAGTCAGTTTTGTTAGGCCTTTATCTTTCAAAATATTAAAACAATATTATTAAACGCGACATAGAGTCGTCGATTTTGAACATGGAAATGTCTTATCTCAAAATGCCAGTGCTGTAAGAGTTAAGATATTATTGGAGATTGTGAACGAGAAACATAAAATCAATGGTGGTGTATTGCTTGGAAGAAAATTTATCTCGATATGATATTATGCTTTGTTTTGACGACCAACATATGGTTTTTTCACTGGACATATAATTTATGGTAAGCTATTTTGCTTTCAGTTTGACAGTACATCGGCAGTGACATGTTCGTATAAACAATAGGTTTGAATGTGTAAACCCTGTAGTAAAGAAACTGTTTGTTTTCGGATTTAAACTAAGGCTTGATATATAAATTTCAAATAGGGACAGTGATGTAAACTTGGAATTTCAAAATTGTGTAATATTTCGTTAATTTAAATAGTATCCATGCATACTCGAATATACTATCCTGAAGTATTAATGGAAGGAATGCAAGTAAAATGATCATGGAATTTCGGTCAAGAAATATAGAAGACTGGCATACGTACAAAATGTCAAACAATTATATCAGATCAAAATGATGAATATGAATCAACATATAATCGAGTATCTCTTTCGACTTTATGAGGATAACTTAATAAAACAACATAAAACAACATAAAATTGGAAAAGTAGGCACTTATAATCAAATAATAACTGTTTTAAGAAATATTATCTAAGCATACTTCGTATTGAAATCAACAGCACGGCGCTGTAGAATATCAAAAGAGGTTACTTATCGTGTATACATACGGAAACATGTCAAACTCGACCAGTTTCAGACATATTATGCATTAATCAGTAACGACTTTTAAAGATTTCAGTTCGTTTCAGTATTTTCAATATTAGAGTTGATAGAGTACATGTAACCATTAACCTCATGTGACTATTATACAGCAGACACGGTTGAAAACATTAAGGGAAAAAGCTATGGAAGTGCTCTATGATTGAACGTATTAATTTTCAACAGAGTCTTAAACATTTGGAGCAAAATGAAACTGCTCATCATGACAAATAACTCCTTTTGCCGTTATTGTTTCGAAACATGTCTGCCGTCTAAATAAGTTTACAAGTAACAAAGGGGGAATGCTAATTCTGATGGAATTGGAATGAAAATTGCATATAGCTTATGTACACAGTAATATCTTTCCACTGATAGTTTTTGTTTGCATATTCGAATAGTTATTGCTTCAATTAAAGTAAATCTTTAATATGCTCTGAAATGTGTGGTTGACGCTTTAACAATGATAGTCGCTACTTCGTATGATGAAGCCAAGTTCATAATAAACATAACATTGTCTTACGTGTTTATTAATAAAGAACGTGCAGACAAGTTCAAGTGCGTAATCGGTAAACAAATTGCGCTCATTTCAATATTGCTAAAATACGTTTATGATTTCGTCAAATGAGGTAAATTATCAACAGTACTACGGTATACTATACTCTTTGTTATAAAGAGCATGGTTGAAATGTATTCAACAATCAATCGTCCCCCCAGCTGGGTGGTTGGTTAGAAATAGCCCAGCTTTGGCAGATTCCTTTGCACAAAAGTCGTCCTCTTCAAACTGTTCTCCAAAGTTTCAAAAATTACAACAGCAAAAGGAGAAACGGAAAATTAACTTTAAATAAAAAAATAAAGAGGCCTACAATAAAGCTTTTACGTTAAAAGAATTAAGGTCGGCACTCAAGAAGTACCCTGATACCGCTGCGGGTTCAGATGATATACACTATCAACTGATTAAAAAATTACCTTTCCGATCCCTTTTTTGTTTACTTGACGTCTATAATCAGGTTTGGCGAACGGGAAACCTCCCGAGATCTTGGAAAGAGGCCATCGTTATTCCAATTCCCAAGCCAGGTAAAGATACAACTGATCCTAGAAATTATCGTCATATAGCCTTAACTAGCTGTATATGTAAAACCATGGATAGAATGGTAAACGACAGACTTGTTTGGTTTCTCGAAAAGA
>JAUELF010253120.1:0-11767 GCA_031471495.1 Clinocardium nuttallii
ACTACATCACAGTTATCTTGTTGTGTGTGGTAAATGTGTTAATCAGACATGTAACTACATCACAGTTATCTTGTTGTATGTGGTAAATGTGTTAATCAGACATGTAACTACATCACAGTTATCTTGTTGTATGTGGTAAAGGTGTTAATCAGACATGTAACTACATCACAGTTATCTTGTTGTATGTGGTAAATGTGTTAATCAGACATGTATCACAGTTATCTTGTTGTATGTGGGAAATGTGTAAATCTGACATGTATCACAGTTATCTTGTTGTATGTGGTAATTATGAACAATTTCACCTTTTGCCAAAAGTAGTTTTGAGCTAGTGGGAAAGGATTAAAAGAAAACATTTCTCAAAGTGGAAAGGATAAAGTAAGCTGCATTATAAGTAAGTAACTATTTGATTAAAGTGTTGTGTGTTTATACACAAATGAAGTCACTTTTAACCCTTTCCCTCATATAGACACTTTCTGATCTCTGCAGCAGACGGCTTTTTGAAAACACAGTGACAAAAGAAGAAATTGCACAAAACGAACGTGCAATTTCTCATTTTGCCGCAATGTTTTTCACTTTTAGTCATAGGTTATCCTTTCACTTATAGAGATTTTCTTTGACAAAATATGTTCAAAGACGTCTGCTGCAGAATTGTTGTATGAGTTATAATGTTAAAATAGAAAAATAACAGGAATACAAATAAAAGATAAAATTAGTTTTGCAAAATTAGTAATACAAGTTCTAAACCATCAATTTGCATAACTGTTTTCCAAAGAACATTAGCAGTTTATAGTTTTATGTTGTCAAATAGGATTATATAAAGGTTTGAAATTCTAATTGTAGAAAGAAGATGTTGGGTATCAGAATGCGAAGACGTTAATGGAAAACGATACAAGATTGGTGTACAACGACAGATTCAAACAGGAGATCATTAATAACATTTCCAGTGTTCACATTCCCGTGGAGATATTCAACGGAGGTAAGGACATGTGCTTGATTGTGACGCAGTGACTTAACTCTTTTCCTCATACGTCATTTCTGCAGCAGACGACTTTGAACAGATTTTGTCAAAAAGTGGAAAATCTTCATAATTAATTGTGCAATTTCTCCTTTTGTCACTATGTTTTCAAAAAGCCATCTGCTGCAGAGGTGTCAGAAAGCGTCTATATGAGGGTAAAGGTTAAGTAAATCCTTTATACCCTTTATACCCTTTCCTACAAATAACAAGTTGGTAGCAGAGGACTTTGAAAGCATGTTGGAAAAGATTATGGAAAATGTCTTCAAATGAAAGTAATACATGTTCACTCATGTTTTAACGAATATAATTGAAAAGATTTAGGCAAAAGGACAAGCTCCTAAAATCAATTTCTCCTTTAGCCACATTGTTTTCAAATATTATCTGCTGCAAATGCATCTGTAACTGGGAAATAGTTTAAAGACCTGGAGAAAATCATTGTGAACATTGAAAGATGAATGAATAATTTAGAAAAGGTAGAGTTTTATATTTTACACAGTGTTTGTTATTACTCATTTCAAACAAACAAAATAGTTGTTGTTTGCTCCAAAAGTTGTTAAACAATTAAGGCTGGTTCAATATTGGTTGACATTGTCTAGGTGTCTGTTCTTCTTTCCTTCCTTTTTTGTTCAAAGCAAGTTTTATCAGTTAATAGATGTTATCAACACAGCTTTCAATATGCACCTTGCATGGTTTATTTCCCATACTCGAAAGTTAATGGATTTTATCAACACAGCTTTCAATATGCACCTTGCATGGTTTATTTCCCATACTCGAAAGCATATATTTAATTTTTTATTTTTTATTTGATAGCTATTTTAACATCAAGCTGTTTTAATTTACTCTAGGTTTTATCCTTTTCATTTTAGATCATACTTTTGATAAATTCCAACAAACAACTTAACCCTTACCTACATACCTCAAATCTGCAGCAGACGACTTTAAAACTATCTTGACCATCGACCATATCTGTAAATGAAAACATAATTATTGAAACTCATTGAAAATCTTGACCATCGACCATATCTGTAAATGAAAACATAATTATTGAAACTCATTAAAAAGAAGTGGCAAAAGCAGAAATTGTTTATCTTGAGCAATTTCGGATATTTCAAAAGAAAGTCAAAAGTATCTTATGTGGGAAAGGGTTAATTGTATCTCAATATATAATCTAATTAATGTAAAAGGATGTTTGTGTTTGATATAGATGACACCATTTTCATGATATCCTCTATACAAATACATTAAATACAAATATTTTATTCAGTTATTAATGTAAGGCCTCTGGCCCAGCTTGTACATCATTTATATGTACATGATGAATTCACACATACTTAGTATATGCTACATACTTTATGATTTAATTAGTAAACAACACATACTTTATTATTTAATTAGTATACAACACATACTTTATGATTTAATTAGTATACAACACACAATGTATGATTTAATTAGTATACAACACATAATACAACACATACTTTATGATTTAATTAGTATACAACACACAATTTATGATTTAATTAGTATACAACACATAATACAACACATACTTTATGATTTAATTAGAGACCTGTGATTTTACTTTATGATTTAATTAGTATATGTCACATACTTTATGATTTAATTAGTATATGCCACATACTTTATGATTTAATTAGTATATGCCACATACTTTATGATTTAATTAGTATACAACACACATACTTTATGATTTAATTAGTATACAACACGTACTTTATGATTTAATTAGTATACAACACACACACTTTATGATTTAATTAGTATACAATACATTATAACTCCGCCCATGCAAGACTGGATTATGGCCCTTGAAATTGTCAAAATTGCTGTAATAGAGCTTGTTAACACCATAGAACCTCCATTTGCTGTCTGACCTTCACCAAACTAAATTAGTAGTTAAATATTGATGAGAGCTTTGTTCCTTTCGAAAACCAGCCAGATCCACCCATGCATGACTGGATTATGGCCCTTGAAATTGTAAAAATTGCTGTTATACAGCTTTTGAACACAATAGAGCCACCATTTACTATCCGATGCTCACCAAACTTAGATGGTACTTAAATATTGATGACAGCTTGGGTCCTTTGGAAACCAGCCAGATCCATGATCGTAGAGAATAGGCCCTCATGGGCATCTTGTTTATGGCAATATTTGGGCTGAAATTGGACTCCATCCATTAAACCTCAAAATGCAATTTTTTCCCAACTTAAGTTGCATATTCCCTTACTAAAAAAATAAAAAGGCTCAACACAGAGTGCTCACTTTGTTGTTGTAGATCTACCGTCTATCTTGTCAGTTACGTACATCCTGGAGCACCATGTCATAGATGTGTTTTGACTGACTTATTTGAATTTGAATACCCCATTCCTCTTTAAATCAGCATAAACTTAATATTGCCAATGGATTGAAACAAGTGCCGGCTTGTGGACGGCTACTGGTGTGGCATCAAGACCAACATGGAGTTTGAGGGTCTCGCACTTCATAAGCGAAATAGGTTGATGTTCATCAAATGTTGTGTCACCATAATAATCAAGGAGCCACTCTTTCAGGGTATCAACATGTCCCTCTATCACACTCAAGCTTGGAGGTAAAGTTGTGGGAATAGGGACAGGAGTGTGTCGTTGTCTAGGGCAAGATCAGGTGGCTTATTCAGAGTTTTCTATTTAGAAACGTTTAGAGATATTACGGTTGTGACATTAGGGAAGTAATTTGGAATAATCCCCAGAGAGACAAGTGCTTCCATGGCAACAGAGTCATAACACAACAAGCGTATTGACTTGGTCGAGCCAGCGGTGTCTATATGGTTGTATGTTAATAATAAATGCAATCACTCCAATTACATCAAGGTCTCCCTTAATAGCCCCATGCATTGCAAGTTGACCAGAAGGAGATCTTGTGCCATTATTCACATGCTGTTTGCAGTTTGTAACGTTATGATTAAACTTTGACACCCTGTATCAGCCACAATGGACACAGTGATTGTCTTAAGTTTAGCGGTGTCCTGTCTGGATTGTCTGAATGATGCATCATTGCATGATCCTCAGGCAAGGGGAACATACTTACCAGTAGCATGGGGGTGGGGTCTTGAAGCTGGAGCCACCCACTGTGCATCAAATATGATCTTCATTCCCACTGCCTGGTGAATGCCAATCATTGGTCTGGATCACATCATGTGGCTATGGTATGTGGGTCAACTTCAACTTGTGCTTTGTTTGTTGAGCCAGAAGAGGGTGGACTGTTCTGTCATGAATCTAAAGAGCATTGGTTAGGGCACCTCATCCTGCTGCTTCCTTGTCCTGGGATTTCCATTCACAGTCATCTGTAGGGCAATGTAGAAACGGCAAATTAATGAATTTCACTATGTTTGAGCTGTAACTTTACTTTAGTATCAGTCTAAAATGAGAGTCAACATCTTCCTATTAGATCTTTACATAAGAATGACTAATACCTGAAATATACTGGACAGTAAATGATTACTTACAGAGTTGTAACTGCACTCACACTCAGATCTTATATCACTGACACTCAGATCTTATATCACTGACACTCTAATCTTATAACACTGACACTCCAATCTTATATCACTGCACTGACACTCAGATCTTATATCACTGACACTCAGATTAAATGATTCATTGAGTTATACTCAGTTCCCAAGTTTATTCTTAACATTCAATAAAATATACAAAAGTCACATTTCCATTACGTTGACAAAACACAACTCATTTTCAACATATAAATATTTTAATGGTGAGGTTTCTAAGTTAAATGTCTTTTCAAAATAATTTTGAAAACCAAATAAGACTTAATCTCAATTTTCTATAGGAAATTTTCTTTTGTATTCTTCAGATTTATTCAATTTTAATGAACCTATGCTTAATTAATAACCATTGCTTTTGATTGAAATCTCCAATTTCAATCAATTGTATTTCCAAATATTTAAATTTTCTTTTGTATTGTCTTGAATTGATTTCGACTAGCATTTCATATGTAAACTTCACTGTTATTTTTCAATAGACGGTGGTTGTATGTAGGATAAATTGAAAGATGTGTATTTAATTACCAGTATCCATTGGATTATCATTCATTGTTTTGTTTGCTGTTCAATTCTTTTTTGATAAATTATACATTTTAACCAACACTGCTTTAATGTTTAATGCTCATGTATAAGCTTGTTTCGCCATATCAACATTTGATAGAAAGAAGGAACTTGTGTTCAACACTTTCCCATAAACAGACTTATCTGCCGCAGATTACCTCGGAAAACATGTCTTATAGCAAATAATTACCCTATTTGCGACAAAAAATTAAACTAAATTCACTAATATTACTTCAATTAATTTAAATGTTCCATATTCTAACGGTTTCCTAGATATTTCAAAGTCATCTGCTGCAGATTTGTTCTAGGTTGGGCAAGGGTTTAAAGGCAAATTGTGAATATTATTTTTCAGTTGCATTTTAGCTCACATAGTGCTCAATGTGAGTTATTGTGATCACCCAATGTCCGGCGTCCATCAACATCTTCTCCTCAGTAACCAGTAGGTCAATTGGGATTAAACTTTACAGCAAGCATCCTCTCCAAAATTCCTTTAAATATTTTGGAACCATATAGAACTCTGGTTTCCATGGCAACCAAGCGAAAAAACCTTAAAAATTCTTCGCTTTACAAACTTTCACTGTGACCATGACAAACTATTTGGCTGATTTTCTAATTATTTTGTAGAAATGTTCCTTTGGTGACCAACTATCAGATTCCTTCAAGCCATGTTGATTGGTCAACAAGCATGGCCGCCAGGGGGCGGGATTGCAGTTTTGCCTTGTATTGTGTTATTAAAAACTTTGAAAATCCTGAGTTCTTCAAAAAATATTTATCCTGAAATTATAGGCATGTTGGTTTCTTTGGCATCGCAATCACATTGAATAATTCAGGAGAGCGATCCAGGGTCATCATGGCCCTCTTGTTTATATATATGTGTTGTTGTTTTTTGTAAAACTGTGTTGATCCAGGTATTCCTAACACTAATTCACTGTGCACAATATATAAATGTTAAGCCTCTGACATACCTGAATGATCAAGTCCTTTTCCTTATACAGTTAACATGAAGCAAAACACTGTGAAACCTGTTTCATTTTTTTCATATCAATTTTCAGATGTTATTTCTCTGATTGTTTCCAGATAGAAGACATAAGTAATGCTCTCAACTATTTTAACTTTTCTTGAAAAAAAAATTAAGAACAGAAAATCTGGACTAAATGGAAATTAAGATCTGAAAGTTTTGTAAAAAGGTAAATTTCTTCTGTTGCCTTTACTATTTTTGAAAAACCAATGGTTCAAGATTGATTGGGTTTTTTCATTCATGTTTTTTCCAAGCAGAGAACTATATAAAGGAATATCATTTCAGGTAAAGCCTGTGTTCATTATAAAAGAAAAACCCTAAATATTTAGCAGGGTAACTACTTTGAAGTAATTTTAATTGCTTTATAATAGTGTTACATTGTTTAGCTTCACTGGCTGAAAGCCAGTCCAACTTATGTCATGGCGAAGTGTCAGCCGTGCAGTCGTGCTTGCATGAACTTTTAGTTGAAAATACCTCTGCAACAATAGGGATAGAGAATCCTCTCAGTATCCTCTCTTGAATTACTTTTATTTTTGGATCCATTCAAACATTCAAAGACAACTGGAACAAATATTAAAAATCTCCATCAAAGTGGTTGGCCAATATTCAAATAAGTAGGAAGAAATGTTCCTTGGGTGACCCTCTATCGGATTCCAAGCCATGTTGATTGGTCAAAAACTTATATGGCTGTAATGAAAACCTAAAGATGTCTTCTTAGAAGAAATTGTGTGTATCATTTTAAAATGATTTTGTAGAATGTTCCTTGGGTGACCTTTTTCAGAGTCCTATAAACCATGTTAATTGGTATAAAACATGGCTGCAAAGTTCTTCGGCTGTGTTGCCATATACAGCTATAAGGATTTAATTTATGTTTAATGCAGTAGATCGATACTGGCCTCTTGTTTTATTGTAAATCACCTGAGCCGAAGGTTCAAGGTGATCTATTCTGATCACTTACTGTCCGTCCTCCATCGTTATTTTTTAGCATTAAACATCATCTCCTCCAAAACCCAAGGACCAATTTCAACCAAACTTCAAAGGAATGTTACATCGTTTGTCCTCTTTCAAAATTGTCACAAAATTTAAATTCCATGGAAAACTTTGGTTGCTGCGGCATCAGAAAGGGGGCAAAATGCAAAAACTTTAAAATTCTTCTTCTCTTAATCTGCTTGTCAAATCCGATAAGGCGAGACACTCTCAGCCTGAGGTCTTGTTTGCTCAGCAGCTTGAAATTTTGTCAGAATGTTTGTCTGAATTATATCTTAGTTTGAATATGTGTCATATATGGTCAGAAACTAAGTCAACAAAGGAAAATATTGTTCAAACTCCAGAGGCGGCATTTTTACTTTGTCAGGATGTTGTCTTGTTGATATCTAGTCCATGTTGGAATAAAAGAAAATATAGATCATTTGGCCAATTAAGGAAATCTTGTTAACACTGTGGAGGTTGCATTCAGAATAAATGTCTTGATTTGTTTTGCATTGCAGTACATTGTATAATTCAGGTGAGCGAACTAGGGCTATCATGGCCCTCTTGTTTATTATTATATTGTTAAGCAAGATATCAAGTGAACCCATGCAGTATCTGCTATAAGATGTGTGTACTGTTGAACCAGAACTCTAGATAAGGGGATTGAAACCCTATGTTGTGGGGATTCAAAGAAACAATTCTTTTGGGTTCAAACCATATGGTTTGGTTTGATAGGTATTTGGAAAAAAAGAGAACTACAACTTATCTAGATATCTACTGTTCTCTTGTTCATTATGAAGGTGAATTTTCTCTATTTGTAGTCAAACTTATCCCTGAATGGACATCACAACCTAAAATACCAAGGGGTAATAATAGATAGCTTGCTTGTGAACTCCATGCACCTTTCTGTGTGAATGTGTGACAGAAAACCAACAAACAATCAACTCTCTCTCTCTCATTATACAAATTGAAGCCACATTTGCTGATTTAGGGATCTTATTGCATTGCAAACAGTGAAGACTGTGCTCATACACATTCTCACCGACCTTTGCATGTTGTGACCAAATGCTAGAGGTGACGCCCCACAAACTGTAGGCATATCTCCTACACTTGCAATCAGACCCAAAATCTCCAGACATAGCTCAATAAACGTACTTCTTTGCTTTAAAACCTTGATGAATAATTTTGATATGCTGTATAGCTTAAAGGAGAAATTGCTGCTGTTAAACAATTTCCTCTTTTTACTACCATGTTTCACAAGTCGTCTGCTGCACTAAGAATGTTGGCATCCAATGCCCGAAGTTGTCTGCTGCACGAATAATGTTGGCATCCAATGCCTGAAGACTTGTCTGTTTCATGGAAATGGAAATGGAAATCAACAAATTCTATTGTTTGTATTAATTCTAAATAATCATCTTTGTCTAAGCTAAATGTCTTTTAACCCTTTCCAATATACAACATCTGCAGCAGACAACATTAAAGTCGTCTAGGCCAAAATATGGTCCATCTCTATTCTCTATAAATAAAAATAACAAATGATTGAAAATAGTTAAAAACATTGTGGCAAAAGCAGAAAATTCTAGTTAGGGCAATCTCATTATTTGTCATGCTGTTTACAATAGGAATCTGGTGCAGGGCCGGGGCGCCAGAAAGCGTCTGTATGTGGGACAGGGTTAATGGATATTTCTGATATACATTATCATCATTTTTTGAAACCTTACTGTGAAAGTAAACAAATATATATTAGCGAATTGTAAGCCTAAAAAGTGTATAAACTATGGTCTCAAAAGAAATGAGTTGTCGTAACTGAACGAGTTTACAGGATTTATTGTTCGGGCCATTTGGTTTGAATACACCTTTGGTGAAATAGATAAATTGTAGAAAAATGAAAGAATAGTCATAAAACAGAGTTGGAAAAGAAGAATACCCTTGGTTTTTCCTGTTCCAACACTATTTTCAGAAGTCATCAATCTTAGCCCTTTGCCAAAAACAATAAAATTGCAGTTTAAAACATTTTGTTGTAGGGTTAAAGCACATATGAAACAACACTTGGTAGGAATTGTCCTCCCTTTTCCTATGACAAACAAACCTTTGACATGGACTGATCCTGGTCAATTCCCTTTCACAAAAAACCTCTTATCCTAGTCAATTCCCTCTCACAAACAAACCTCTGATCATGGTCAATTCCCTTTAATATACAAACCTCTGATCATGGTCAATTTCCTTTAACAAACAAACCTCTGATCATGGTCAATTTCCTCTAACATACAAACCTCTGATCATGGTCAATTCCCTTTACCATAAAAACCTCTGATCCTGGTCAATTCCCTTTCACATACAAACCTCTGATCCTGGTCAATTCCCTTTCACAAACAAACCGCAGATCCTGGTCAATTCCCTTTAACATACAAACCTCTGATCCTGGTCAATTCCCTTTCACATACAAACCTCTGATCCTGTTCAATTCCCTTTCACAAACAAACTGCAGATCCTGGTCAATTCTCTTTAACAAACAAACCCCTGATCCTGGTCAATTCCCTCTCACAAACAAACCGCAGATCCTGGTCAATTTCCTTTAACATACAAATCTCTGATCATGGTCAATTTCCTTTAACATACAAACCTCTGATCATGGTCAATTTCCTTTAACAAACAAACTTCTGATCATGGTCAATTTCCTCTAATATACAAACCTCTGATCATGGTCAAATCCCTTTAACATACAAACCTCTGATCATGATCAATTCCCTTTAACATACAAACCTCTGATCTCTGAGTCTGATCCTGGTCAATTCCCTTTAACAAGCAAATCTCTTGTCCTGGTTAATTCCCTTTAACAGACAAACCTCTGAGTCTGATCCTGGTCAATTCCCTTTAACAAACAAACCTCTGAGTCTGATCCTGGTCAATTCCCTTTAACAGACAAACCTCTGAGTCTGATCCTGGTCAATTCCCTTTAACATACAAACCTCTGAGTCTGATCCTGGTCAATTCCCTTTAACATACAACAAATCTGTAGCAGATGTCAACCTTGAAAACATATATAAATAAAAGTATGGGAATAAAAGAAAAGTTATGAAAGAGTGGAAAATATTGACAAAATATTAAGTTATCTGCTGCAGATGTATCAAAATGCATCTGAAAGACAGAAATGGTTAACAAAGGTATTGATTGCATCTTTCTTGTTACTTGTATTCATTTATTGGGTGGCAATCCCTTGGGCTGATCATAATGATATTTTGTTAGGTGATAGCAAAACAAATGTAAATACAGCTATTGACAGAATATACTTACAGCTATTCCCAGTGAGATAAAGATTCTAAGAAAGAGGGCTAATATGCTTGTAGAAATAAATTTGGGCCAATTTTCTATCAGCAGAGGAATTTTCTTTAGCTTAATTTGCTTGATGATTAATCCATTGATAGATTGTTTGATATTTTATGCCACTTTCAACAATGTTTCTGTTCAATTATGAAGACTGTGATGTAACTGAAATTTCTGTTCAAAATAAGGTTAAATGTTGACTGTGGAGTATCTGAGCTTTCTGTTCAAAATGAGGTTAAATGTTGACTGTGAAGTAATTGAGATTTCTGTTCAAAATGAGGTTAAATGTTGACTGTGAAGTAACTGAGATTTCTGTTCAAAATGAGGTTGAATGATGGCTGTGAAGTAACTGAGATTTCTGTTCAAAATGAGGTTAAATGTTGACTGAAGTAACTGAGATTTCTGTTCAAAATGAGGTTAGATGATGGCTGTGAAGTAATTGAGATTTCTGTTCAATATTAGGTTAGATGTTGGTTGTAATGTTACTGAGATTTCTGTTCAAATTTAGGTTAAATGATGTACCTTAGATTTCTTTTCAAAACGAGGTTGGACATTTCCTGTGATGTAAACTGAGATTTCTGTTTAAAATGAGGTTAGATGATGGCTGTGATTTTACTGTGATTTCTTCTTATCAATCATTTGCTACTCAGACAGCAGAAAATATTACGCAATTTAAGGTTTTTGACTTTTCCATGATACAGATGCCTTTGCAGATGACACCTTTTAAAAAATATTGTGGAGAGAGAGAGGAAATTGCTCATAATGTTTCATAATGAAGTAACTGGTCTTTCATTTATAGATTTTCGTGTAATTGACTGAATGTTTTCAAAGTTGTCTGCTGCAGATTTGTTGTATGTGGGAAATTGAACTTGTTTTGTAAGTACCTTGTTAAACCTTTCCATAATGTGCAGATGTAGATGCATCTTTTGTACATATTTCTTCTTAACTGGGCTTTTTTGCCTTACATATCTATAAAAATCTTCCTCTCAAAAAGTATGTAGCCAATTTGTGGTATGACAAATCAAAAATGTGAAATTAAGTTGAGCGATCCAGGGCCACCGGCTATGCATTTGCAGCAGACAAGGTTACTATTTCCAAATATAGAATATTATTGCAGACTGTTTATTTTTCTACTAGAGATTTTGTGTAATTAGATAGACTCAGCCTAAAACACTGTTAAATAATAAATGATAAAATGGGATATTGCTGGTACATCATAAAAGTTATACAGGATGGGGTAATAACCCTTTCCCTCATATGACAATTCTGCAGCAGACGACTTTGAACATATTTTGTCAAAAACTGGAAAATCTCTGTA
>JAUELF010253131.1:0-11766 GCA_031471495.1 Clinocardium nuttallii
CCTAAGTGCCGTCGTAAGTATCGGTCCTAGTTAGACGGTCCTAACTAGGACCATCTTGATAAAGATAAGACCATATTGATAAAACGGCCCCCAGGGCTCTAATCCCGTTTGGGTCATAACAAAGACTTTAAAACTTTGGTAGTACTGACTTCCTTCCTTGGTGTCAGGGTTACAGGGGCAGCAATACGAAACATGCATCGGTACGAGGAAACATAATACCCGTAGTACTTTTAATTTACAATGGAAACTGAAATACTGTTAATGGGACATAAAACTCTCCAATCTCCTTCGCAGAGTTGTCGTTCCTTACACTCACGCATGCATCTCTGCAACAAGCTCACGGGCAGGAATCCTGCCCAAACTTTTAAAGCGGAAGAATGTAGACTTTATTGTGCTGGTTTAAAAAAATTATCGATATATTATGTGAAAATGTCCCAAATGTGTATTTTCACAAAACAGAAAATAACATATTGACACATAAGTTACGAAGTATTTTATTTTAAATTTACCGCTAAAAGAATCAATGCGCCAAAACGTTCCAAAGTAAACAAAGATGGAAAGTCATAGCGAAATCGTTCACCGTTATGATGAGAATCTAGTTATAAAGGAAAAACAACGTAAAGCTCATGTGATGTAAAAGTCACATGAATCTTTTCTTTAAACGTCACGTGACCGAAAGTAGTCTGAGCCTACGACAGAGATGAGTCGATAGTGTTAGAGAATGAAAACTCACGCCAAAGAAACAATAATTCATTGTAAATTAAAGGGGCTGGGCTCCATATCGGTCTAACGTCGTTATATCTGATATTAATTCAAATTAATCCTAAGTGTATCAATATGTATGTAACGGAAGGAAGACGAAGGTCGTATATGTCCACTATTTCATTCCTTCGTAGAAAATAAGCAGTTTTGTCTACGTTTAAAGAACCCGTGCGAGCACTTGGCAGGCCATGTGATTGGAGTCCCACATGATCCAGGTCATGTGATCTTTAATAAATATTTAACCGAACACTTTTGTTCACCAATCTATTGAAATTCATAAATAGGCTTATAACAATATTCATCGGTCGTGTTGTAGAAAAGTAATCTTAATATCCTTTTGGTTTTCACTTACTGAAGAGTCATAGGAATCTCTGACAAACACCATGTATTCCCGCGATAACACTATCGTAATGGCATCTGCGTAATGTATTGACCAATATCAGCCTGCACAAATTGTGCATGCTAATCCGGCCGACACATTCCGTCTCGGGGGGGATGGCGGTATAGACTAATGATACATGAAACAGAAAATCCACAGGAGATGAAAGGAGTCTGTCTGGGTTAGCCTGCGCGGCACGTTTAGGCTAATACGGGTCGATACTTTACACAGTCCACACTGTTGGTTTTCTCGCCGAACGGCTGTTGTGTCATACATAAACAACTGTTGATTTACAGTCGAATCTCGATGACTCGAACATGGGATAATTCGAATATATCGTTTAACTCGAACCACTTTACTTTACTAGCAATGAGAACTGCTGCTGAGCTGATTTCTTGATTTGATTAAATGAGTCGTCCCACGAGAAAACCAACGTTATGGCATCTGCGTAATGTATCGACCGGATCAGCCTGCGCTATCCGCGCAGACTGATTCGGCCGCCACATTCCGTCTCAGGGGAATAGAGGTATAGAATAATGATTCATGGAACAGATAATCCACTGGAGGCGAAAAGTGTACACCCGGGTTAGCCTGAGCGGCATGCTTAGGCTGATCAGGGTCGACATTATACGCAGAGTCCATAATGTCGGTTTTCTCGCGAGACGGCTCAAATCATTGACTGGCTTTTCGTTATAAACATATATGTACATTATAACTGAATTACGAAGCTGGCAATACAAAAATAAATTTAGCGTAATTTCAGTGGTCACTCAAAAACGTCGATATCTCAAAGTCAAGTTCGACCTCGAGTTATTGCGAATCCAATGTACCGAGACCATGGCGTATGTGGGAGTGACTTTTACCAGATTAACGCGGAGAGTGTAATGTATGGAGAACCGGCGCCAGGATAAACTTCCTGGTAATATTGGTATTTTCCTAGGTACATGTATTTCCGCTATGTTATGAAAATACTGACACTTCTTTTCTTTTTTGTTTAGTATGAAGGAGAACGTGAACTGGACAGTCTAGGGGGAACCAACCTTTACCACTTACCTTATAACAGATACGTTCGTGACACAGATAACTCCGACAGTAATGGGAACCAGTATATCGACGGTATGTCCTGACATTGTTGCAAAACTTAATTTGAACAAAGCAAAACACTTTCAAAATGTTGATTTTCGCGGAAACCATTGAACTGCTGCAACTCATAATGACACCTTTCATCAGATATGCACATATATGTCAGGATTATATGTGACAAGAGTGAACTCCTCGCTCCTTGATTGATAGCTATCGTCGTTACTGACCTAGCCTTTGCGACTTTATAAGGGGTTACATGTTAATAAGCATTCATAATTATACGTGATGTTTTATTGGTATTTTGTTATATGATATTCAAACATTCGTCTTTTGTTATTTTTTTTCAATCACAAGAGACTTAAACAATGGTAGTGATGGCTGCCCTATTAGGCGATCAGTGTTCCTGTGTTAGCAGACGTACTGGTAACTTACGCAGGTAACGCCGCCGTATAACGGAACCATTGTTGCAATCGGCGGAAAACACCAAACAATCAATTTTTCATATTTGCTCAATGTTTTCTCTTTCCGTGGGCCCGTTCGTGGGGAAAAATACCTGTTGTCTTTTGTGAACAGTGTTCACATATGAGCCGTCCCGCTAGCAAACCAACATTATGGTCTCTGCGTAATGTATCGACCCAGATCAGCATGCGCAGTCCGCGCATTTCGCCCCAGAGGGCTAGAGGTATAGAGTAGTGATTCATGAAACTGAAAATCCACATGAGGCGAACATTGTCCATCCGAGTAAGCCTGTGCGGCATGCTTATGCTGATCCGGTCGATTCTTTACGCAGAGTCCACTTTGTTGGTTTTCTCGATGGACGACACATATAATTGACAGTATCGTGTTATAACATTCTGTCCATGTGTGTATAATTCTGTCCATGTGTGTATAAGACTGGCTGATATTGACCCACACTGTTCATAAGTGCCAACTGATACCTTTCCTTGTTCACTTTACTGCTCACTCATAATGTATTTGATGTAATCTAACTTCTTATCATCGTTACAGATGACCAGCCGTCCCGTTTAAAGAAACGTGCACTGGACACCCTTGGCGACATGCAGATTCACGAGTTCAAGCGTCGCTTCGGCAGTTTGGGTGGGTCCAATCTACACAGCGGGTATAAACGATTCCTATCTTCGCTTGGCGGTTCTCAAATCCATGATTTCAAACGATTTGACAGTCTCGGCGGATCCAACCTTCATGCGTATAAGAGATTTATTTCTTCTCTGGGTGGTAACAATATCTATGACTACAAGCGTACCCTCAGCAATTTGGGCGGAGTTAATTTACATGGTGGATACAACAAACGTTACTTGTCGTCCCTCGGAGGCGGTAATATATACGATTATAAACGCAGCATGGACACTCTGGGTGGAAACAATTTACACGCGGGTTACAAACGGTTCATCAGTTCGCTCGGGGGCACAAATATACACAGCGGGGGTTATAAAAGAGCCCTGTCCTCGTTAGGGGGTATGAACTTACACGATGGGTACAAACGAGCGCTCAGTTCACTGGGAGGTTCGGAAATCTTTGGGTACAAACGTGACGTTGGTGACGACGTATATGATGAACTGGAAAAACGGAATCTGGACAGTCTGGACGGACCTGACGTTCATAGATACAAGAGAAGTGACGCGAAACAAGGACAAGACAAATTAACGGATAAAGCGTCCGTATGAACAGCAAAGCTATCTGCAACGGTTACAATAAATGTATAATGTACAGTTCATCTTGCTTTGCTGTATTTCACGACAGATTCCTTTGTGTGCTGGATCCGTAGTGCATGTAACTAACACAATAAAACACAATGGATAGAAAATACAATAACGATCTCAATAATAAATATAGTTACAGATAAAATACTGTAAAAAGAAATTTCAATGCAACTTTATTTAATATAATACGATGTCTATACGTCGTACATTTAAATCTCGAATGTATCCATAACGTAATCAAGTTCAAAGCTACGTTTTATTAGTCAAACATTCTATATTTCGACAGTGTTGCAACTGTGTCCTAAACTTCGAGATAAAAAGAATTAACATCCCTTGGTTATTCGACGGTATTTAAGTTGACGTAGCATCTTGAAGTGTCCTGTTTGTATGGCTCGCCAGCAATGGGCTTACAATGCATGTCTGCATATTGGCTTTTTCGGCAAGACATATTATTTACGTAAACAGTCGGTTAAAACCGCTCGTACTTAATCTTCATGTTGGGTAAAAATCGATCATACACGAATGATAACGGACGGTTTATACGACTGTCTCTTGGACAAGGCGCATTTTCTAGCCTAATACTGGTTTGTATACCAAGAGATCATTAATAATTGAACTGTCGCCGTGATACCCGTACCAATCCCGGCCATCGCGTGTCAAATAAACCAGGACAATAACTTTGATTTGTTTTCGTTTAGCTCATATGAACAACCACGATGCATTTTACCTGACATGTTTGATTATGCCGACATGGATTGTCGTAAACAGTCTTTTATCCATATGGTAAACAAGTCGTATATTTGCTAAGAACGATGTGTATTGAGCAATAATAAATATTTAAACAAGAACTAAAAAAAATGGATTTTGAGAAACAACTTAACGTGTCTTTTTGTTTTAAATGATTTTTACTGAACTGACATCATGCAATTGGAAATATATTTATAATTTCAAGAACATTATGTCTTTTTTCATTTTTACCTTACCATAAGTACCCTTCTACTCCACCCTCTCTCCAACCCCTTTGAATGTATTATCCTACTTCATTTCTAGAATCAGCATCCTAGACGTTAACTATATTTCCCTTATGTAGGGACAACTTCACGCCTCTGCAGCAGACGACTTTTGAAAACATTATGATACATTTCTAATTTTGTCAGAATTTTTTCATCTCGATTCAATAAAAAGATCCTTATTTGTGTGAATTTTCTATAATGTTGCACATGCTTTCAACGTCGTCTCGTCTGCTGCAGAATTGTGGGAAAGGATTAGATTAGTCACTATAAGCTTGTTTAGTTATTGTGATTAACAGTGATGAAAGAGTAGCAATATATACCATGATAAGACAGAGCTTTTGCACAGATTGTTTTTGGTAAATGTTCTATATTATTCGCAGACAGAAATACGTTGGTTAGGTTGCGCATAGATGAATAATAATTACCAGACACATATCAACGGTAGCTTATCTAATGTTTGGTGCTTTACGCCTCTTTCAACAATCTGTCAGTTATATCACGGCATTTTCCTGGTAAGTTACAAGTGCTACTTGTCTATTTATCCTGACATCAGCCAGTCAGTCGTAACTCTAACCCTGCAACCATCAGCGCCAAGGAGAGCAACCCTTATTACCATTGTATAGACTTTGGCATGAACCCGCCGGGTACCTTACGACAACAAAAGCTAAAATGACCATTTGAGTATTCTGTCTCAGGGGGATAGAGTAATGATTCCTAAAACAGAAAATCCACAGGAGGCGAAAATTGTCTGTCCGGGTAAGCATGCGCGGCATGCTTAGGCTGATCAGGGTCGACATTTTACGCAGAGTCCTGGAAACCAGAAAGCACACGTCAAGTGATATTTATAACTGAATATAGTTGAACACGTCTTTAACTCCTATCAATCAATCAAATAGTAAAACGCACAACATCATAAATGAGCCGTCTCGTGAGAAGAACAACAATGTCGACTCGGGTGGATGCTTTTCGGCTCCTGTTTATTTTTTGTTTCAGGAATCATTTCTCTATACCTCTATCCCCCTTAGACGGAATGTGTTTGCCCGAACAATATGTGCGAACTGCGCCAGCTGATCTAGGTCGATACATTATGCAACGTCCATAATGTTGGTTTTCTCGCGGGGCGGCTCATATGTTATTGATGTAACGAGTTTTTACGAGTATTACTGATCGTCTTTTTTACACAAAATGTCCTAAAGTCTCATTCCGCTGTACAAGACGGAATACAACATTTGGGTATCATGTTATGACTCGTTTTAACCCTTTCCCACATACAATAAATCTGCAGAAAGCATCTTTGCATTAACAGGGAAAAGTATAATTTTTAAAATGACCGAATACATTTCTTTTTTTGCCACAATTTTTTAAACAAGAGCTGTCGGAGGACGCACGCTCGACTTTTTTTATGCTTGCAAAATAATTTTACAAGTCGAAAAAGGGTCATAATTCTATTCTTACAATCACCTTTACTGAATTATGCACTCTTGGCTGTTGGTGAAAGCAATGATGGTTACAATATTGTTGTAAGTGTTTAACCTATATCTCTAATGGGTTTGAAATTTGATGATTTGGTATGAACAATTAAATCAAAATTCTAAATAAAAAAGGGCCATAATCCTGAAAATAAACTTGACAGAGTTTTGTACTCATGTCTGTTGGTGGAGGTAATGATAGTAAACAAGTGTTGTAAGTTTCAAAGCAATATCTCCAATGGTTTTGAAAAAAATAAATTGGTACGACAAATATAACCAAACTTCTAAGCAAAAAAAGGGCCATAATTCTAACAAAAAACATTGACATAGTTATGTACTCTTGTCTGTTGATGGAGGTAATGATGGTGTTGAAAGTTTCAAAACAATATCTCTAATGGTTTTGAAATAAAGTGAATTGGTACTAAACCAAAATTCTAAGTCGAAAAAGGGCCTTAATTCTTGAAAAACATTGAAAGAGTTATGTACTCTTGTCTGTAGATGGAGGTAATGATGGTGAAGAAGTTTCAAAGTAATATATGTTATGGTTTTGACAAAAAAGCAAATTGGTGTACAAAAACCTTAACTAAGGTGTGACACCAACGCCGACGCCGAGGTGAGTAGTATAGCTAAAATCCGTCTGATTAAGAGGCGTTATCTAAAAGCCTATATATGAGTCGTCTTGCGACAAAACCTACAATGTGGTCTAGGTGTAAAGTGTCGACCCGGATCAGCAGAAGCATGCTGCACAGGCTTACCTGAATGGACACTTTTCGCCTCGCATAGATTTTCTGTTTCAGGAGCCATGACTGTATACCTATATCCCTCGGAGACGCAATGTGTCGGCACGGATCAGTTTGCGCGGACAGCGCAGGCTGTTCTGGTTGACACATTACGCAGATGCCATTATGTTGGTTTTCTCACATGTATGTGAAAATGGGGTTAGACTACAATTGCGACTAATGTAAACCAAGATCAGCATGTACATCCGTACAGTCTTATCCATGTCCACATTGTTCATGTATAAACGTTAAACACAAGCAAAAGTTTCCTTTATTTGAAAACCAAAGGTTATAATCGTAGTTGCAGGCATTTAACGGAAAAAAAATCTCATATTAAACCGGCATGATAAATTTGAAACCTAGACAAACAACGACCTTCACGTGCGGATTTACAAACAATAGAATATCCCGGGAGATGCCGGTATCTCATAAGTTTAATTGTCCCTACAGAACGTAGAGTGCTCTGTTATGTCGGTATAGTAATATCAGCCAATGTTACCTAAGCTAATTAGCTAAAAATCATGGTACGGACAACTATTCGACATACTGGCTGATGGTCATTGTTTGGTGCAATCAGAGCTCTAGATAAGGGGCATTTTTCATGTTGTAAACTCCTTATTTGACATTCATACCCTATGTTGTGAGTACTCATGAGTATCGCCTCAGTGAGACGATTCCTTTAAATATTCCTTTAAATAGTGTGGGATGTTGACTCCCTCCTTACTTGTCCTCTGGTACGTTTTATGAAGTTTCCAAAATAATAAACTCAGCAGATTCTGAGATATGATGTTAATAACCCTTTGCCACATATAACACATTTGAAACATATCTCTACAAAATACAAAAGATATTTATGAATGAAAGTAATATTATTGAATACATTTAGAAGACTGATCCGGGTCGACACATTCCGTCTCAGGGGAAAGATGTATAGAGTAGTGATTCCTGAAATAGAAAATCAACAGGAGGCGAAACAGTGTCTATCCGGTAAGCCTGTGTGGCATGCTTTAGCTGATCCAGGTCGGTAGTCCACCATGTTAGTTTTCTCGCGGGACGACTCATATAACGACGGGTCCTGGTTAATACCGGTACTTTTAACATGACATCGATGCATCCGCATTTAACATATATTTATATTCCCGCAATCCTGATTGATTGATTGATTGTTTGTTTGGTCTTTTACGCCGCTTTCAACATTGTTTCAGCTATATCACGGCCTTTCCCGGGTAAGTTACCAGTAGAACTCGTCCATTTATCCTGACACCAGCCGGTCAGACCTAAAACTAACCCCACAGCCCTGGGCGTCAAGGAGGGCAGCAATTACTATCATGTTTAGCCTTTGGTATGACATCCGCAACCTGGACGGCAATTCTAAATTATTTGGAATGTCTCGACCAAGGAGTGATCCCTAGTCAGCAGATGTTCTTACATCGACTTGTTGTTACCATGTACAATCGTTAATATATTGAATATAAAACATGTTTTAATAGAAATTTACTGTTATTATCGCTATGATTTGTACGCCTTTTTCACATGTGAATATAATCCATTACAACTAATACAACTTACGTGTAATTGCAATTCGTAACAGACATACTCACGAATAGAATTGCTTTTTAAAAGACGTTCGTTCTCTCATATCCACAAGATTGCTAGTCCATGGAATATTTTGATACTTTAAAGGCCAACAGTGGAGCTTCCACGAACATGCATTTTCATCAGATTATAAATGAGCCGTTTCAAAAGGAAAACAAACATTGTGGACTCTGCGTAAAATATCGACCCGGATCAACCTAAGAATGCTGCGCACGCTAGCCCAGAGGGTCCTACTAAATACTGCAAGGACTATAAGGACTACAAGTACGGCTGTTGTATGACAAGTACGGCTAAAACGTTGCTTAATTAATATAGTTATATAATTACTTTTAATATACCGATAATGCGATATAATAACTAACTTTAAAAGAAAAACTAAAAATAGGAAAAAAATCTTCAAGGTGATATTCTTTTTATATATATCTAAACTTACTTTAAAAAAGCGAGAGAAAAAAAGGAAACTTATTTTTCCATAATAGTAGTGACATTCCCCCTATGGCAAGGACATGAACGGACAGCTTTATAGTATGACAAGGACGGTTGAAACGGTATTAGATTAATATATTTATATTAAAAATTACTAAAAACATCTAAGACGTCATACAACAGCCGTCCGTGTAGTCCTTGCAGTCCTTGCAGTATTTAGTAGGACCGTGTAAAACTGCAAACGTATCACCACTAAAGCGCTTCTAATACACGAAAACGTAGCAGGTGTAATCCAATAATAAATTGTTTTTCTAAACATGTTAATTTTGCCTAAAAATAACTTTGTTTGCTAAGAAAAATCCAAATCATTGGTAGTTTGACAGTTTGAAATAACGTCAAACGTCATCTCTAACGTTAAATTGGATTGGCTGCAACACGTCCAATCACAACCAGTGTGAGATTAACCTCTCCCCGTTGTCATATATACATGTAAGTGCAATGAGGAACCAGTTTGAACATTTGAGGGCCTCAAGGAAGATTGGTATTTCCAAGTGAGTTACCCTCTATAAATAAAGAATTTACTTACTTACTTACTTACTTACTGAATCGCTGGCTGATCTCGATCTTTCCTTGTCAAAATACCTCGAAGGTCAGTTTTCGTATCACGTGATCTAATTATCTAACGAATGGAAACCTCTCGAAACCTGTTTGTCCCCATAAATAAGGGAATATTATATGGCATCGCGGTTACTAACTAGGCTCTGCGTTATCGGACAATCAGTGGAATAAATGACCACGTTTCTTTAGCAAATACTGACAGATTACAGATTAACATATAGAATTTCTCTCATTACCATTGACTATATTTGGTTGGGTCAACACGATGGATTTCTCTGTTATTTGTGGAAATTTATAAATAATTTCTGTTGTTTCAAGTACGACCATACTTGTTGCTGACTTTGACCACATTACGATAGGCTAATCCAGGCCGACACATTACATCTCAAAGAAATAGAGGTATAGAGTAATTATTCCTGAAACCGACAATCCACAGTAGGCGAAACGTGTCTGTCCGGGTAAGCCTGCGCGGCATGCTTAGGCGGATCAGGGTCGACAGAGTCCACACTGTTGGTTTTCTCGCTAGACGGCTCAGTTATATTATCTATCAGTATTTGCCCCGAAATGTTCGATCTGTCTAGTGAACTCTTTAAAACATACGGTAAATCTGCAACGGATGGCTTTAAATACATCTGGACAGACAGATGGAACATCTCAATACATGCTTTAATACTTATTAAAAAGAGTCGAAAACATTGCGGTGAACGAGAACCTTGCAGATGCGTCAAAACCCGTAATCATGGCGGAACATGGTTAAGGAAAGTCTCATTACGGACAGTAATCATCTACAAATCGTGTCATCGCGTTACTATGGAGACGAGAAATGGTCACGAGGGCTAAGTATAATTAATATCGTTGATAAATGACGGTACAGTAAATAAGAGAAGGTTAACAGTCAACTGATATGGGTCAAGATACTTTCGGAGATTAAGAATAAACCCTTTACAAACATATAACAAATCTGCAGCAGACGACTTAGAAAACATGCCCACAAAAATGTGAACAATATTTATAAAGAGAATTATGATCATTGAAAAGAGTTCAGCACATTGTGGAAATGTATTCAAAATACGTCTGATGCGGAGGTGTCAAAAAGCGTCAATATGTGGAAAAAAATGTTAACAAACTGGCGATCAGATAACAAACTTTTTACTGACTATTTTCTTTTTATCATAACTATCCTCCAGAAGCTTGTTCATTTCGATGGCGGTAAGGACAGATTTTTGGTCAGACAAGGCGGAGACGTATACCGATCTGGTTCTTTACTGATCGAAAAGAAACGAGGATCATTTTTTTCTTGAGGGTGACATAAAAAAGATTTAAAAACTTGTGTATATACCCATAAGTGGCCATAGGCAATGACTAATTCATAGGTACCTAATTCATAGCCCAGTACGTGTCTGTTTACAAAGGAATCATGCATAAGTTAACTGTCGCCGTGATATAACATATTATTGTTGAAAACGGCTTAAAATTCCAATAAAAACAGATATACTCAGTTGTCATGTGGTGTTTTCATTGGCCTGTATGTCTGAAAACGGACAACCAATGTTCAATACATGGGTATATCATAACAAACACGCATAACCATGCTCTTATGAGTACGTGGAATGTGACAACAAGCGTGATTCGTCTTCCACCACTGGGCTAACACTCAATATGGAATATCAGCCAGTAGCTTAGAAAGTCTGTTTCACGCATTCTAATTCGAGTTATTAATACTGCTATTATCCATAATACGAATCATTGAAAAACGTCATCGCAGTGCACGTTTTGTCCGATTTAAGAGGAAAGGCCTGCATCCATTATGTTAGGGACACTAATGCGGGTAAACAAATCGACCGCGAAGCCGGCGATGTTTCCCGTCAATAGGTAATGTGTATGAACTTTGCAAAACTTTGCTATACCGTCTTTCCAAAA
>JAUELF010253142.1:0-11763 GCA_031471495.1 Clinocardium nuttallii
TTACTTAAAACACCTTCTTTTTACATTTAAACTACCCCCCCCCCCCCCTAATAGATAAAACAGACGATCATTAATATACCGTATGCTAACATATCATTTCAATTGTAATGTACCTGAGAAGGTCTGTTTTAGAATGGCTGTGTTCATATATATATATATATGAAACGTTCCACGAGAAGAAAAACATTGTTGACTCTGCGTAAAGTACTGACCCGGGTCAGCCTAAGCATGCCGTGCAGGCTAAACCGGAGAGACCTGTTTCGCTTCCTGTGGATTTTCGGTTTCGGAAATCATTACTGTATACCTATATCCCCCTGAGACGGAATGTATCGATCCCGATTAGTCTGCGTGGACTGTGCAGACTGATCTTGGTCAATACATTTCATAGAGTCAATACTGTTGGTGGTCTCGTGGAACTGTCAAACTCACGTGTTCCGTTGTTTCTAGTTTTACTGTTATATGATACATGTACAAATATGAAACTGCAAGTAAAATATATGAGACATGTCTTCGGGGTCATACTGATTCTCCGTAGCCGGTTTATATAATTATATAGGTCTATATATAGGTAATTTGGGGGGGGGGTCATACTGATTCTCCGTAGCCGGTTAATATACCTATATAGGTCTATATATAGGTAATTTGGTGTGAAACTTCACTGTCGTATGCCCACACTTCTAAGTGCACAAGAAGCACTGAAAGTAAGTTACTTGTTGCAGGACAGTTGGTAAGACTGTGTGAACGCATATGTTTGACCGAATCTTCACTGTTCGATTATGCAACAAGACTCCAAATCACTAAACATGTCTCAAATGTAGTAAACGGATAGGAATACGACACTTTACTGAAGTTTGCCACATTAAAGGGTTACTCTTAAACCGTCACATGTCTCATATGTAATTAAATACTGTGTGGCACTAGACGAAATTGCCGATTATGAGCATTTGCTTCTTTTGACACATTTCTTTTTACGAAAGTTGTCTGCTGCGGAAGCCTTTAACATCACCGTCACGTGGGAAAAGTTCAACCATGAATAGTGCTGTCCCCGAACAGCGTGACCCAAATTCCTAACATTCCTTTCCTGCTCAAAGACCCGACGGCTGGTCCATCCATTACGTGGCACAGTTAATGTTCAATGTACCTTGTGAAATAATAGGACAAAAGTATATGGCACAGACTCTAGCTTACACAAGATTGAACCATCTAATCACTAAGGGAAGTAACCCTATTTGATGTACGCATTACATATTATTTTATTATTCCCCCTGTCCACCACATTCGTTAGATTTTCATAACATTTTCAGAATGCAATGAGTAAGATAACTTTTTAATCTCTTTACTCTCCCCGTCCAACTATAAACTCTCTGTTCAATTTATACTCGCCATCAACTACTGTATTACATTTATGCTCGAGTTAAATTAAGATGCAACTATAGGGAGATTGTCATTTGTGCCGTCCCGCGAGTAAACCAACATTGTTGACTCTGCGTAAACTATCGACCCGAATCAGTCTAAGCATGAAGTGCAGGCTTACCCAGCCAGACACAATTTTCACCTCCTGTGGACTTTCAGTTTCATGAATCATTACTTTATCCCTCTATCTCCTGAGACGGAATGTTTCGGCTCGGATCAGTCTGCGCTGAATGGGCAGGATGCTCTGGGTCTATACATTACGCTGAGGCCATAATTTTGGTTTTCTCGCGGGACGACTCATTAATTATTAATGACGTTAGCAATTTGAAATTTATCAAAATGACTAGAACTATACAGCAAGAATCCAGAGTTTAATCATTTAACCATGTAACTAGTTGCCAACACATCGGTATGTTACATAATCCGACACACAGGCAATATAATTGCGATGGTTAATAACTTATTGGTACAATTTATTAATATTCACAAAACAAAATACTGACACATTTCAATTTGTTTAAGTCCTTAAAATGGCTACTATCCTATTCTCTTCCATAATTCCTATAACAGAGAAAGCGTCACGTAATGTATACATGTGACTTCCAGTTCCTCTCGTGGCTTAAGCATTGAATGGACAACATGTTCAGAACTGGTTTTCTACTTAAAATGGATGGTTTGTCGCTGAGCGGTCAGGGTATGTGCAAATCTTTTTTTATTATGACTAACAAGATATGTCGTAATTTCAGAGAATATTTATTTTTTTATTTTTAATAAGAACTGTTTATACCTCGTGATATCTGAGTTTACTTATTGAATATTATACAAGCAGGGAGTGCGCTTGCGCACAAACATAGTAAACACCGGAATCGCTTTATTCGAGATATTCACATGAAGGTGGCAAGTTCACTTAGACTGTGTGTTGGAAGACGAATGACGCATGTCACAAAGACTTTTGTCAAACGACGGAAATAATGTTGACCGAGCTTGGGTTCGAACTCACAACCCCTGCATTGACATCCCGTGTCGCTCCCGTCTTAGCTATGGGTACTCGGTCTTACATATAAACGTCGTAAATAATGTTAATTTATCTTCGACAGCCACGTATATAGAACAATGGCTGCTGCAGAGAGATGCCTGTATAATACAAGCACACCATTTTACGTAAATGTATTTTAGGTCGATTAAACTTGCTGATTAATATAGAAGTTGACCGCATACCAGCGTTTACCGCTAACACAAGTTTAAATGTATGCTTATGTCATCAATTTACACCCTGATGAAATGCAGCTCGAGTAAGGACTGAGATAAAGATTGATGATGATCATGATGATGTTTTATGCGATAATCTTATTTATACAGATTATTTATAAACTACTCTCACTTCTTAAAAGTACTGAGAACACCTAGTGCACATACCTCTCAAAAACAAAAGTATTTAATAACATGTTAAAACTTTACAAAATAAAAGGTTTGCCTTGCACCTGCAGAGCGTTCAATTGATACTGAAATCAAAACATGATTCGCAAACGTCCAGTAAGTTTCAGTATATTGCATTGCGAACGGAATTCTATTCAGTACAACGAAGTGAGTTCTTTCGTTCATAACAGCAGTGGTTGGTGCATATTGAACGCCACTGAGATAACAAATGTCAATTGCAGATAACGTATCAACACCATGTTTCAAGGATTGATGTATTTATATTCAGAGAGAAAGATATACCATACGTTTATGACTAACAAATTACGATAATGTCGCTTGCACTTGTACAGCCTTTCGCTTGTGCTGTTCTTGCATTACTTGTATGTGGAACTGATTGCCGAGGATTTAGTGAGTAGCCTATTGATTGTTCATTTGAATAGATGCTTCGTCCATTTTGTTTGACCTTATATTTTACCCTTCACCCAATTACGGAACAGTAGTGTACTTTACAATAACACAGTCGATACATGTATAAAGATAAGTAAGTGTATGCGCGCGTGTGTGTCTCTGTGTTTACCGAACATCTTTACATGTAAAGTATATGGGCGTTCCAATCATTGGTTCTTTTTCATACACCCCATACATGACAAGATTTTGTATACAAGCTCAAGGTGTTTGACTCGAAATCCTCCGTCACTTTGTAAGGTTAATAAATCAATCAATGTTTAACATGATAAGACCTCCTCCGTATTCAAAATGTCATGGGCATGAGCCGGCGTCCCGTGAGAAAACCTATATTATGGCATCTGCGTAATGTATCTACCAGATCAGCGTGCGCTCTCCTCGCGCGCAGGCTGATCCGGCCGACACATTCCGTCTCAATGGGATAGAGGTATAGAGGATTCCTGAAACATAAAATCGGCAGGAGGCGAAAAGTGTTCATCCGGGTAAGCCTACGTAGCATGCTTTGGCTGATCAGGGTCGATACTTTCCTCAGAGACCACATTGTTCATTTTTATCGCGAGACGGCTCATATCTAAGCGACGCGGTGATATATTTAAGTCACTTATCACTTATGATCTTTTAATAAATCACTAATCACTTATGATCTTTTAATAAGTCACTAATCACTTATGATATTTTAATAAGTCACTAATCACTTATGATCTTTTAATAAATCACTTATCACTTATGATCTTTTAATAAGTCAATGAATTGAAAGAAAATGGTTCCAGTGCTCAAAGGATTAAATTGATATGAAATGTCAATAGCCAACTGATTGGCATTTGTCTAGTCTCGTACTTCTCTGTAAAAAGTTAAATTTAAAATCAGATGACAACATTATATTAATACTCGAAGTACCATGTATATTTATTTCAAAAAAGTATCGCGTACTTTTTTCATTTATATTTGCTTGGTACCGACAAGATTGAATTGTATCTCGATAATATAGCAGTTTCATGGTATAATGCTCATCACATGTATCTGGCAAAGTCATCCTGTTGTCATCTTATGTGTTTCAAAGCAACCAATTTTGAAATATCAAATCACATAAATGCTTACAATGTAACAAGGTTGAGGAGAAGTCCAATGGTCAACACAATTGACTGTCGATCCAGAGGTCTGGGTTTCAAATACCGGTCCGGGTTCTGGAAATTGAAAGGGTACATTTTAGCGTATCCCACTCAACTCAGATACTGGTTCTTTCCAAGATAAATAAGTTGTTTTTAAGGTTCTTTCGGATGGAGCTAGGGTATCGCATCCGGACTCACTTGTATCTTACTTTGTCTGCTCGCTAAATGGTTAATACTGCACGGCTTGGGTAAATATCAAATAAACAAACAGAAAAGCAGCGAACCCTATTATTGTAAAAAAAAATGATATGGCAAATTTGCAAATAATACCAATTACTGTATTACAATAGACCTGAAATTGAGAAAAAAAAATAACAAAAATATTGCTTGGATAAATAATCAGAAAGTGTTTTGCCTTCTGAATTTAGAATTAGAAATATATGGTTAGTAGCTTGATCGAAACATACAGGCAAGGGGATCATTTTGTGTATGGCCTGACTCGAATGGTCTTTTCCAATTCCAACAACCGTCCATCAAATTAAATAAAGAACTGTATCCCACAGGAAGTAAATTCCATTATCTGATAACGAGATAACCATATCAACGTAACAGTTTGCACTAAATTTCAGTAGCCATTATCTAATTAATACATACGACTTAAAACATACATGCATATAAAGGACATCATTGTTGATTAAAAGATTGCCAGTGTTGCAACTATATTTAATCATCGTAAAACTCTTATACGACAGAAGACGTTTTAAATAAGTAGGTTTACGTAAGAACCTCTGCACTCTGGGCAAATCCTCTTTTCCTAGCCTATGTTAAATTGTTTACACTATTTCAATATGTTAACAATTTTGTCTACTTTCAAAGCAACCAACATTTACTTCCATTGGTAAACGGATGATTTCTTAACGCCAGCAAGTTTAACACGAATATATAGTAAATATACATTCACAGTATTAATCAAATCATCGTTGGTGCAGATGTTTAATTGTCCCCCTCTAGACACGTGCCTACACATGTTTTCCTCAAAATGCCCCAACATGCAGCTGCGGCGATAAACATCTGCGTAATGTATCGACTAGATCAGCCTGCACTGTCCGCGCATACTGATCCGGTCGACACATTCCGTATTAGGGGGGTAGATGTATAGAGTAGTGATTCCTGAAACGGAAAATCCACAGGAGGCGATAACGGTATATCCGGGTACGCCTGTGTGGCATGTTTGAGTTGATCCGGGTCGATACTTTACGCAGAGTCTACAATGTTGATTTTCTCGCGAGACGGCCTACACATTGATTATTGCCAATATACACCCCTGGTACTATTGTTGAACATGGCGTGCGACACCTCAAAACAAACCGATTATCAATAAACTTAATCCCATGATATTGATGACCGAACCCATTCTGTTTCAGACGAGGACGGGACTATCGAGGCATTTGCCTGTAGAATGGAGCATTTATCCCTAGTAACCCCGACCTGTGCTCACCACAGTGATAAACACGTGATCAATTTGTCAGCCCTACGTTTTGGATACTTGGAACACAACGTAAACTGCACGAACGGTAACTTTTATTGATTCTCGTTGTTTCTATTATAGTTGTTCTATTCGGTTGAAATTCTACGCTGATTTCATCAGCTAAGGTTATATCAACTTATAATTACATCCAGATGTAAATACATAAGGTACGAAACCAATGCAAACCCACCTGCCGGAGCGCCGAGAGTTACATTTATCCGGTTTTACAGTTCAGGCACGAGTCAGACTGTGGTTGCCATTCATAGTTAGCCCCCCCCCCCTCCCCGCGAGACGGCTTATATCAGGATATAATCAAACCAACATCGATGGCGTCGGTCGTATTTTATCCGCCTCGAGTACGTGACGACCCGGGTCATATCGATGGCCTCGGTCGTATTCTATCCGCCTCGAGTACGTGACGAGCCGGGTCATATCGACGGTCTTGGTCGTATTCTATCCGCCTCGAGTATGTGACGACCCGGGTCACATACAATACTTAAAAAGGTGAAATAATGGCGTTCCATACTTACTTGGCGCTCATGTTTGTAGGGTAAGTCTGTTGACTGACTCTGGTGTCAGGATAAATGGACTATCGTTTGAACGGTGCAAATACACTATACAGACAATAAAATATGTCCCTGGTTTGAGAAGAACTATGACTACCGTTAAATCCTCCTGAGTCATGGTCTTAATTTTTACAAATACTAAGCATATTAAGTGAGCATATTGCAAAATATGAGTCTTCGATATGACTATATATATGTCCAAATAGTACATATTATTACAGTAAACCGGTTCAGTCACGTTTGTGCATTCAATGTTCTGTCCTACACATTGAAATGTCCATACAAGAAACCCGTAAAACGTAATCATATCGCTTAATAGTTGACCAAAGAGTGTTTGGTAGTTAAGATCTCAAAATTAAATGCTACATTTGCGTAAAAGTAGTGAAGCTACATTTCTAGTTGTTGTCAGAATAATCATCGATGTCTTTAGGTGGCATAAGCAGTACTACAAGTGCTCCGAATAATGTATGCACTTGTTCGCAAGAATTGTTTTAATCAATACATTTTCAAAATAACATTAACCCGAAAAGATAGAAGTCGCCCTTGTATCAAACAATGACTATAAACAGTAGCAAGGCCAAAAGGAAACTTGCTGTATATGCCAACACGGACGACCCGACCCGTACATGTCTATGTATACACAGTATTTCAATGGCCAATAGTCTTCACTGTCCGCCTATGTGTAATATATCTCTAGCTGTGACGTCTACCAAATGCCTAGAAGTTAACTGAACTTTAAATGATTTTGAAATTGGGTTATATCGTATGTCATCGTCAAATAGCACCACTAGAGTTGGTGTCTTCTAGATTCTCCTGTCTGTCATCATTAAATGTACCATTGTTGTCAATATAGTGGGTCTGTACTTACACTTGCGTTGTATTAAGGATATATATGGACAGCGAAGG
This sequence comes from Clinocardium nuttallii, assembly GCA_031471495.1. Taxonomy (NCBI): domain Eukaryota; kingdom Metazoa; phylum Mollusca; class Bivalvia; order Cardiida; family Cardiidae; genus Clinocardium; species Clinocardium nuttallii. The sequence continues at coordinate 7,407 of JAUELF010253142.1, forward strand.
CTCTGGTGAGAGTGTGTGGATACACAGACTCGCCCAAGTCTACACTTTTCGAAAGGCTAAAATACCTCGAAGTGGCAACACTAACTCGAAGTGGCTTGTGTTTTTCGTAGACACCAGAGGATGCGAAGAAGATGTCTCAGATACACAGTTTCAAGGCGCCTTGTTAAAGATGTCAGGCAGACAGCAGTCGGATCCCTACTTTTTCCCGAGCAGCCGGCCGTCAGAGAAATGCCCCCAATCCAACTTTTCGACATCTCTAGATTATATGATAGCATATTATGACTGTATTGATTGTAAGTATGCATATCTTTCTCAGCAAATTAAATCGGACCTTTGCTTATGTGTGCTTTATGTAGATGAAGATGTACTTGAACTAGAGGACAAGAATTTGCATGTTTGATTCAGACACAAATGCACAGGGTTAGGATAGTTACAGGACTGCTTGTGTATGTATGTCTTATGCAAATTTGTATTGAATTTCATCGGGTTCTTATTGAAAACGCGATTGCAAACGTTCAATTGGTTCTATACTATACAACAATGACCTTCGCTTTATTTTCCTGTATTGCAAATTACTTCCTATTTTACAACAAACAAACACACATCGATACAGTTGATTTTCTCATTAGAGAGGCACAATGTATTAAAGCAATTTTTGAAAACATCAAATCCTAATTTAAATTATTTCTTCCCAAGAACTAGCTTTATGAAGTGGTGAATATCAAAAGTGGCCAATGCAGTCTAATTACAGTCTTACAGTTAGTATTGTGTTTTAGGATATATAGAAACATATGTGTCTGATTAAATTGGATTGGTCAACACAGAAACCAAAACTGTACACTATTGATTATTCAACCCGGGTCTGCACTACGCACACATAACTATAAGATAACTACATTTTGATTTATTCCAGCGTCACACATAGAATCAATGTGTTCTAATCTAAATCAAGAGTCACGTGAACTCTATTTATGGAATGATGGATATCCTGATGAGGGTGCGTCGCTAGATAACGAATTTTGTGAATGTGGTCTTAACGTGACGTCTGACGTCATTGAATTACACACATACTATGACGAGCTGAGCCCTTCTCAGAATATGACGCTAACATACACGTCAAACAAGGCTACATATGACGTTGTTTGGGATGGTAACAAGAACGTGTATGGACATCAGGTAATAACTATCAATGTGACGGAATACAATATGACGTTAACGTGGCTTAACGACGTAGATGGATACAACAACAGGACTGGAAAATACTGGATAAAGGTGAAAGGTATGTTGTGAGTATCCAAGAGCAAAGTTGATAATTCAACAACGATAATTAGTTTGTAGAGAAGAATAAAAGAGACAGCAAAGTAGAATATGATAGTCAGATTCCACGAGGTTACTATAACTTACATTACACATACGACTTCATCTCTCAATACCTTGATATATCCCCATTTCAATATTTAATGAAACCGAACATATACAATAATTAAACTGGTTTTATTTAGGGTATCATTTTAAATAATATGTATTTATCAAAAACAAATATTGTTTTAAATGTTCTATAGTTATCCAAGTTAAGGAAGTATTCCAACTTTGTATAAGCATCACCTTGCACCAACAATCGTATTTATCAACTGAATTATTGCGCTCGACTATAAATACAAAATGACTGTCGAACTGAAAATGAAATTGGTAAAATATAATGTTGCAGAAGTCTATTTCCCGTACGACGCACTAGATAGTTGTTTTCTTTCAGCAATTAATGGGAGTATACACATAAAGTGTCCACTAAACGATGTACACACAGAAACAACCGTCACACAACTCAATGCAACAGCCACCTTGGCAGCGACAACAAACCCAATGCTAGATACTGACAATGTCACTAATTCAGAAAGGCATTCATTGATAAATTCAGAGACAAAAATCGCTGGTAATTATTATAATTTATATCATACAACTGTACACACACACGTTTTATTGTTTAACGCTTCTATAAGCATTTGGAGATAAATTGCTGACGAATCTACACTAATTGACACTTATTACAAGATATTCATATGTACGTTCAGCCTTTCTCAAATACTTTTACAATGTGTACTATTAGGTAAGGCAAGTTTCTGATGCGAATTGTGAAATAACATCAATTTATTGATTTGCACTGGTAAAGAATCGAACAAAAAATCTTAAAAAATTAAATGACCGCGGACGCAAAAATATATTATTCAAACCATTGCAGTGGGAATATGTTGACACGATGCATTCGTAAATAGTTGTATGATATAAGCTCACTCTATTTGCTAATGGCATAGCCAGTCACACGCATTGCGGATAGGGCGTATAGTTGCGGATAAAATCCGCTGTATACCGCATAATTTGTGGTCGTGGCCTACTTTCTTGATGAATTTACGGATACAGTAACCTATAGATGCGGATCGATACAGATGGTTGAAGATGAATGCGGATGCCAGTGGTTAGATACGTTCCCTTTGAATTGACACGATGCGGTTAGATACAGATATATACGGATTACTTACCTTCCATTACGTTTTGCTACATTTAGATGCGGATAGAAACCTTCAGATACAGACTGTTGCGCATGCCTTGTGGATAGAATGTGTGGCGTCCATAATCGCCATTGGCATTTTGAACCTAAATTTGTTTCTTACACCTATATTTCTTTGACCTTTTTCTTTTGACATTTATTTATTTGACCTTCATTTATAGGTGGATCAAGATTAAAACACTAAAGGTTCAAGATATGTTAATTTATTTATTTTACCATTAATTTTTACTTACCTTTATTTCACAAACCTTTATTTCTTTGTCCTTAATTGGACAACTAAAAAGTAAAGGTCAAATATGTTTATGAAATGGTACATCCGCCTCTCCAATTCATACAGAACAGCATCAGCTCTCAACGAGTCGGGGATGAAATTGTGCTGCTCGTTCTCACGTTCGCCAAGTCCACCATATTCTGCGAAGGCCGTCCTCAGCATATTATGGACTTGCATAAACGCCGGCACAATGGTCTCTACGTTCTGCGGCTCCTGTCGAAGGACTGTGATCAGGCAGCCCAAGTGGTTGGTTAGTATGTCAAATGCATTGTTTATACATCGTCTGGCACGAGAAATCCGATAGACCCGTTGTTCTCTTCCAGAGACGATTCAACGAAGGACTCATCATCCCCTCGTTGAGGGCAAATGCGTTGTCCCCGATGACGGAATGCAGCATCTGACCGTCGTCGGCAGACAGAGATTCAGATTCGGGGATACCGATGGTTTTGGAGATGACCGCATCTCGCAGAGCCGACAAGTTCAACTGCTGGGCATCAGATGCTGCCCCGGGTCACCGACTCGGGCCCACACGAACCTGTAGTTTGCGTCAACGAAGACTAGGATCACAATTGAGTGGTACCACTTGTAGTTGTAGAACCGAGAGCTTTCGTGGGTATGACACCAAGGCACTTAGCACATTATGAAAGTTCAACCGGTTGTAGTAGCCTGCGACGATCTCCTTCTACTCATCGCAGTACTCCTCCCAAAATGTCCTAGCAGACGTTCCGGACTATAAGGGAGATGGTGATGTGCGGTATATAGGACAGTTATATAATCGACTTGTAGCAGGCCCCCTTGGCCAGGTGCCTGAGTGTGACGGCCACCGTCATACCAACCTCGTGCGAGTCTATGTACCATGTGTCTTGCTTCTGTAGTCTCGACGTAAGACACTCCACCATGTCTCAAAACGTCTCGAGGTGAGCCTGGTGACGTTTCGCAACGCCACCTTATCCTCGTTCCTAAATAGCTTCACGAGGTTGCCATACTCTCACTGTTCTGGCCTAAGACTGATCCAACGGCGGATCCAGCACCTCTTCTCCCGACGGCGTGCTGTCCAGATGCGCCAGAGCGAGGTTGGACTGGCTCAGCAAGACCAGTCTGTGTTCGAAATCCATGGCTGTGAAACTAAGAAAACACTAATGGTTATGTCAGAAGACCATCCAGTATATAGATCAAGAAAACTCATTTTTTTACCAAAGAGGTTGAGATCGTCGCACAAGACGTTTAAGGGACGCAGGAGCCCGCCATAATCCGTATGTATCCGTTTCTGAAATTAGCTATTCGCAACTCTCCGCATTCATCCCTACAAATAGATAACTATCAGTATTAGAACGCAAGCTATCCGTATTGAAACATTTTCTGTAGGTTACAATCCGTAGCAATTCGCAGAACAATACCCGCAATTAACCTTACGGTATCTGCGGATGCGATACGGACCATTACGGACAATTATTCTTCTTTTTACACATAGAAGGGGGAAAATAAAAAATGAAGATGTTTGAATATATAATTGTAATTTGTTA
>JAUELF010253153.1:0-11763 GCA_031471495.1 Clinocardium nuttallii
AGTGTTTAAAGAACACAAATCTGGAATTACTAATCAATCTCATAACAGTTGGCCAAGAAAATGCAAATTATAAGTGCGTATCCAGTGCAAAGATACCAACGATAAAAACAGAGGAAAGCAAATGATAGGACCCACCTAGATTTAGAGAGTATTAAAGAGAGATAACTGACTGATGTCTACCATTGACGATTTATTATTAATATCTAAATGCAGTCTGGATTAGTTTACATGTACATTGTTCATATTCGGTCAATTGGATATATACCAAGATATAAGACTAAGATTCGGTCATTTTGGATATACTGTAAGGTCGTTTCACAATTCAGACACGAAGTGACGATTTCTACAATAAAGAACACAAACAAAGGATATACAGTATTTTGACATGCATTTTAATTTCTCCGAAGACATTACAATATAAATTTAGACACACGTAGCTCCAAAAAATGCATATTTCAGATCGAAGCGAGAAAAAGTCGCTGGATAAAGGTCGGCCATTGATTTGTTTACAAGTGAACATAGCAACGGATGTATTACTCTGCCGAAAAAGAATATAAATATGCACAAATGATTACATTTTAAATCTATAGCCTACTTGTCATTTAGTTTTTAATTTAAATTGAATTTTGAAGGATATGGAATATATATTATATTATTTTCACGAATACAATATGAAAGTATACAATCAAAAGGTTATGGCATGCTTATGGGAACTATTGTGTTGGGACTCGTTCCTTCGGCGGAGTTGCTCTCGCAAGATCGGGCATTTCAGCTTAAGGAACTCGTTCAATACGATATTTTCCCGTATTGATGCAATAACCTATAATATTAAGCGACAATTATACTGCTTTATTATTTATGGATACTTTTACTGCAGTACTAAATATTTAGTATAGGTTTGCATCGATATGTGTTGGACGAGTTCCTTCGGCTGAGTTGCCCGAGCTTGATTCAAGTCTCGACTACAGTCATGCACTCCCTAAAACAACACAGACGTTTTTCATTTCATTTTTATTTGTAAATTTGCCTTAACGGTTGTTCTAGTAAGCAAAACACCGGTATCAACATCCATATATATTTACAACGAGTGAAAGATGGCGCGTCTCTTTGACAGCGAAAGTACTCATTAGCGTCACGTGAAAAAGATTCCAGTGGAATATCAACCCGTGCAATATCAAATGATATTGAATCCTTTGTTCAAATGGAAACAAGAAGGACAAATATCAAAGTATACAATAAAAAGAGATACGTTTACTTCTTTACTAAATATGTATAAAGGGACACTCATACTGTATCACTTTATATGTACAAAGGGGCGGAATCCGCCGTGGTCGAGTGGTTAGCGTCGGGGATTTCGAAACTGGGTGTCCCGGGTTCGACCCCAGACGCGGCACTACGGTCATGGTGGAGTGTCCTTGGGCAAGGCACATGATATAACTGAAATAATGTTGAAAGCGTTAAACCCTAATTAATAAATAAATACAAAAGGACACTGGACTTATACTGCATTACTAAATATGTATAAAGGGAAAACTATACTGCATTACTAAATGTATAAAGGAATACTTTTACTGCATTATTTAATATGTATAAAGGAACACTTATACTGCATTAGCATGACCTTGTCGTTGTATCGATGCGAGAGGGCGTTCGCATCCGAACTAAGAGGCCCAAGGCTCATGACCTTGTCAGGTGGAACCTTTTAAGAAGGGACTACATAAGACATGTATCGAGAACGTTTTACACCAATATCAGACTCCTCCGGATTGGACGCATTTCAAATTAGGAGGGGGTATAAGTAGCCAATGATTACGTTTTATACATATTTGTTTATATGTTTAATACTATAATACAATCGAACCGGTGCTAAAGACCACACTGGAATAGCAACTACCTGTCTAGAGTGACCATACTACCTGTCCAGAGTGACCATACTTTGTGTTACCCAAATACTAAGTATCTCTTTAAATTAAAGGACCTTGTAATTAACGACCACCCGTGAACAAAGACCAGTTTGTTAACTTCCCATGTTTCGTCTTTAAATACAGGTTTGACGGTATATGTCTATGTACGTTGTCTTCTAAGTTAGAAAATTGAAATTCCATATTCATTCCTCGGAGCCCCAGTGGCTCAGTCGACATTGACTCAGGTTATCAACCCATTCGTTATGAGTACGAACCTAAGCTCGGCCAATATTCTTTCCGACGTTTGACAAAAGTTAATGCGTCACGCGTCATTTGTCTTCCACCTATGTGGAAAAGCTGTCGATTGCTTTGAACGGCAATGTTGTGTGGAGTATAGGAATGACAAAGCCTGGAAACACATGAGTAGGTGAATTGGCCGCTGTGATATGATTGAACAATTGTTAAACCCACCGAGTGCGGGTTTGTTAGTCCGTGAAACTGAACACGACATTTCGGTATTGGTACCTATCTTGTCCCCACACTGTCTGTCGCAAAAAAGAGGTTTGCAGTATCGAGAATAACTATTATATATATAGATGGTTTGCTACGAGAAGGGTAGATTTGATGTTTGTGTTAGTTCTACTGTAAAAAAAACCTGCCTCCTTGGTGTCGTCTTATCACGTGTACTGTTCCTTCGTATGGTCTACCGACAGAGCAGGACGTAAAGCCTGTATCTTTAAAGCCCGGACTTGAAAGAAGGCATGTATGGTGCGCACACCATCCATTCCTGGTCCATATTGCCAGTCCGTGAAAGGCCACATCTTACACGCTGTACAATGTCATAATGGATATATCTTGGTTTTCTCTGCGTTGGCAGTTTTCACGAAATGGTCAACGCTTTATGGCCATAGCTGTGATGTATTTATTGACTCACTAACTTAGATCCACAGTTTGCCGCCCTCGTCCCTGATATATGGCTCGTATGACACAAGGTGGCCAGCTTATTTGAGCCTTTCTCAAATGAAATTGACTTTTCAATTGTGGCTGTCGATGCATTATCCTTTAGTTACAGGGCATGCTCCCGATATCCTTCTTCAAATGACATCCCGTGTTCTGTCAGTCCAGGCAAGGCTTGCTTTAACAGGGTACATGTAGGTATCTACTCGTACTTGCAGGGCAGCAATGAAGTCGCCTACGCTGAAGTCGCATCCAAGAGTTCGAGCATGCACACGCAAACGTCCGGCTACCTTTACTGACGCACATCAGCTTGCGCCAGTCGCTTACTTGCGGGTTCTAGCATGTAGCATTTGATTTGGAGTTTTTGGAACCCTTGACCTCCTACACCCAAGGCAGACGCTCTACCCATACAAGGCAGAGGCCGTTTATTTGAATTGATTGATATGTATGTCCTAGCTTAGTACTGTTTAGTGTATCGATGGATCATGAATACGTGAACTCCCGCCGTGAAATAACTGAAATAATGTTGAAAATGGCGTAAATAAACAACAAAACAAACACAACGAATCGTGCCAGAGTATATCATGCCAATGAAAGAAAGCAGTATCCCACATACATGCGCTGTTTGACATCTCAGCAACCGACGACTTTTGAAAACATTGTGACGAAGAGAGATTCCAGATCCCCGGCGTCAACTACTCAGCCACGGCAAATTCCTCCGACTGACCCATCGCGACAGGTTTGTGCTGGGACTCCACTTGAAAGGAATTCTCGAAGGTAGATTTTCCTGTGACGTGAAAAGATAGAAGCATACTGTGAGAGGAAGATATCAGTAAACGTTCTTTTAATCTGGGACACACGAAAACCGACCTTTGCATGTTTAAATTTTCCCACATGCAGACACACATTTACGATGTGCAGCAATGGATATTTGAAAACATTTGGGTCAAAAAGAAAAAATACTCATATATAACAAGAGATTTCACCATTTTCATAGAATTTTCAAATCTATTTAATTACAGTGAGTTCATGTTTCAATATTGTGTTTTTTTTGCCTGCATGTTAAAGTTGATTGTATATTGGAGAAGGTTAAAATTCCTGCCGATTTCAATTATATTTCCTGCTTGAATTACAGCTTTGTAGTCATAATTGTTCGACCAGAAGTTTCATTAAAAGTTGAATGATTGACTTCGAAGAAGGTATAACCTGATTTCATTATGACCAAGACCATGTGTCTGTTATTAATTAACCTCTGTGAACGAAATAGGATTAACTACCAATAAATCAAGCAAGGATACTTAAATTATGACTTCCTACCTTTAATAAGAAACGTACATCAATGTGACCTCATCCTTTATCTTGTTGTACGCATCCTTTGCGTATCCTTTTACACATACCATTAACCTTTTCCCACATCTGCAGCAGACAACTTTGGAAACGCGTGTGCAGAAAAGGACTTCTAAAATGAAGGAAGAGGATGAGCTTTTTTTTTAAAAGAACCTGAATATTACTTTTTTTCTTTTTGGCCATTATGGACTATGCGTAATGATGCGGCACAGATCAGCATGCGCAGTCCGCGCAGGCTAGTCCGGGCAGACACATTCCACCTCTTGTGGATAGAGGTATAGAGTAATGATTCCTGAAACTGAAAATTTTCAGAAGGCGAAACGTGAATGTCCGGGATAGCCTGTGCGGTATGCTTTGGCTGATCCGGGTCAATACTTTACGCAGTGTCCGAAATAATGAAGGTTCGAATCCCAGTACCGAAAATTGGGTCCGTTCTGATATGGCCGGTTGGTGAGCCGCAAGCCCGTCTAAACGTGGTACCGCATATTTGCCTGCCTGTCTGGTGCTGGCAAAAAGGATAGGATTAGGTGAGTGAAAGTTCTTATGTGTCTCACGAGTTTGAAATGGATGGTCTTTTCAATGGGGTGATAATATATATTAAACGAACACGTCACTGTTCATACAGTAATACAAAACGTCCTTTTTCACCTGACCGCCTCATTGGTGAATTGGTAGAGCGTCCACCTCGGTACTGGCGGTCGCAGGTTCGATCGCCCAACGTCGCATAAACAAACTCTTCTTTGATAATTCACTCTCACTAACCAACAAAGTCAAACTGTAGCTAACTGTCACTTGATTGGATCATCCATCACAGCGAAAATCACGAGATATTTAGTCAAACTTACGGCAGATATCGGTTCGTATTCCCCTGTAGTTTCGTGGTGTTCATTCGCAATCCTACGAGAATTTTCGATTAGTAAAAAAAAATCCTTCATCAGCAAAATGCTGGTTTAATGTAAATCAAGTGAACGAAAGTGTTTTGCAGGAAAGCAATATAACCCGGAAAATCGGTGGTAATATTGTTGAATTGGCCCAATGCTATATCGAACGAGTTTCCTTTTATGTCTTAACCTTTTCACGCATGCAGGCGCTTTCTTACGTTTTTGCAGCAGGCGATTTTATAAAACAAAGTCAACAATTGAGAATTTGCAATTACCACTTGTACCGCAATGTTTTCGACAATAGTAAAAATAGATTTTGATTGATATAATATGGTTTTCCCTTTATCGCCTGTGTATTTAAGAGAAGCCTGAAGCGTATTTGATGTATGTGTGTAAGGGTTAAATGTGATTAAACCGAAGAGAAAACCTCATAACGTCGACTATCAGCCGGTACATTCCGTGATATGTCATTAAGATATGTTCGTGATCAAATCCTGATTCCAAAACATGCGGCATTGCACCAATTGAGGGGCAACTGTTCTGAGTCTTCCACTTACAAGTAAACCTAAGTTAACACATATATTGACCAGTCAGCCATGATTATTTTAAAACAACGAATGCAAATGTCATATGTACTGTAAATCCCGTTTGCGTTTCGTTTGTGAATAACAGCAATAGTGATATTTGACCTTCTAATACTGGGGCATTCACAAATATGTCGTCTGGCGAGAAATCCAACTTCGTAAAGTATCGAACCGGATCAGTCTAAACATGCCGTGAAGGCTTACACGGACAGACGCTTTTCGCATCTTGTGGATGTTCTGTTTCAGGAATCATTTCTTTATACCTCTATCCCTTGGAGACGGAATGTGTCGGCCCGGATCAGTCTGCGCGGACAGCGCAGGCTGATCCGGCCGATACATTACGCAGGTGCCATAAGGTTGGTTTTCTCGCGGCTCATATGGTGTTTTATGCGAAGCATTGCCTCTCGGCGAATTTTGCTTGTTCGATCGATTTTATAATATAACGAACGGAGTCATTTGAAACAGGATCGTAACACTTTCTCTAGAGTCTGTTTTTGTTTTAAATTCGCCAAACTACATGCGCAAGCTGATCTGGATCTTTACTTGCGCACTTTGCAAACACATGAGCCGTCTAGCGAGAAAACCAACATTGTGGACAATGTGTAAAGCGTCGATCCTGATCAGCCTAAGAATGCCGCGCAGGCTAACCCGGATAGACAGACGCCTTTCACTTCATGTGGATTTTCTGTTTCAGGAATCATTAATCTATACCTCTGAGATTTAATGTGTCGGTCCGGATGGGTCTGCGTGGACAGCGCAGGCTGATCTAGTCGATACATTACGCAGATGTCATACTGTTGGTTTACTCGCTGGACGGCTCACACGTAGGACCTTATGAGGTTAAGTAGGAATACAATTTTACCTGCGCGTAGACGATATTTATTCTTTTGTTTTGGAGTTTAAGCCGTTTTCAACAATGTGTCAGTTATGTCACGGCGACAGTTCACTTATCATGGCCCCTGGGTAAATATACCAGTGTTTGGCTAGGAAATATGTCACGGCGGATTATTTTGACAATATAAATATACATAATAGTGAAATATTTAAATTACAATTGGACTAAGGCATAACAAAATATTTCTCGAATGAAAATGTAATAACAAACTCATTTTTAACTGTGACCGGTAAATTGCGACTGTCTGCAAATCAAGAGTCATAACAGAGAGATTTTTATAGTACTGTAAAGTGACTTAATTACTCTTATTTTAATCCAGGATTATGATTCTCATATTTCAAGACAACTTTTGAACAGTTTTAATACTTTGACTACATGTATAACATATATTTTCTGGAGCTCAGCACCTTTAAATTCCTGCCACTGAAATCATCACCTCTTATCTGTTGACATGTCCTCACATGTGTGTGTACAAGCAGGTGGAGAAAGGTTAAGGTCATGAAATATTAATAGATTTATCTCGATGTTGCGATAACATTTAGTTAAAAGAAAATAGCTGATATTAGGACCTTTACGTTAATTATGCATTAGAGATGCAGTGTTATGGTCAGGGCTATGAGTCACCGTTGAAAACCCATCGTCGTAGCTACATGTATGCTAGCTTCTTTTCTTTGCCATTTTGAAAAAAGAAAATTTGACTCGGTGTATGTCTTTTACGGAGAGATTGCATGTTGATTTTTTCGTTAAGTACTCAGGCATGAGTAAAAAAGATCATTTGACACATTCAGAGAACGGTTTAGCTGTCAAATGTTGAAACAAACGTAATTGAATTTAACGTATGGATTACCCCATTAGAGGAAAATCGTTTGAAACGTTAAACTCGCACAATTTCCTATATGAGCCGTCCCACGAGGAAATCAACATTATTGACTCTGCGTAAAGTAGTCATTTTCTTTTTTTAAAGTTGTCTGCTGCATATATGATATATAATCTAGAATCGCCGCCCGAATTCACTAACAATTTCAAAACGCATATGTTACTCTTAAAATCTATCCCAAACACTAAACCATGCGCTTCAGTCGATCGGAACGATACGTTTACTACGTTTAAAGAGAATTGAGATAAACACCTGCATAATTAAAGCAAAGAGTAAATGTATCACCTAGCAAAGTGCTCGTGAGCATTTAACTGTAAAGGTTCAATTCTTAACGACCGTTTATGCGATGTAGTCAAATACAATAAACTTACAGCGAAGAATTTAGGTTTGATTTAAAAGAGATTGGTTGACCCCGAAAAGAGATTGGTTGACCCCGAAAAGAGATTGGTTGACCCCGAAAAGAGCCACAATAGCTCTGCAGGTTAACAGTCATATTCACGATCCCCGGCTTGGTTAATCATATTTTGGGATGATTAAGATGATAGTCTTTTTGACTTGCATCGTTTCTAACTCACCAATGGGCTAACACAAGTAAATGTGGGAGAAAGTCAGTTGCATGAGACGAATGTTGTGTGGAGATCTAGTGCGGGAAAACCATGAAACGCATGATTATGGAATTTACCACTATGATACATTTTGTATACTTATATAATTGCTGAAAATAGCGATAAACTCCAAATAATAGTTGCTGAAAATAGCGGTAAACGCAAACTAATAGTTGCTGAAAATAGCGGTAAACGCAAAATAATAATTGCTGAAAATAGCGGTAAACGCAAACTAATAGTTGCTGAAAATAGCGGTAAACGCAAACTAATAGTTGCTGAAAATAGCGGTAAACTCCAAATAATTATTGCTGAAAATAGCGATAAGCTCCAAATAAGTAATCAATAAATCAATCAATTTCTTTGACGCTATTTTGAATATTTTAAAAGATTTTTATTTTCATTTTCATCAAACATCAATACATGCTAAATGCATACGCTAGTTTTTGACAATCTGTCTCAATACTGCCGATGGGATAGGTACATATACGTACTAGATAAATATCAGATAATTTGGACGGCATTATTTGAACAATTACCAGTATTCTAACTATCCCTTAAGTAAGGATAATGAAGCACTAGTATTTAGTACTTTACCCAGAAAATGCCATGATTTAACTATACAATTGTTTGAAGCAATTTAAAACACCACAATACAAACACACAGACACATTGATTTCGTTGCAGCTATGTGGATATAAGTCCGGTAAAACAAAAGACAAACAATTATGGAACGCCGTAACTGCCTTATGTGTGGGGTCAACATTACGTGTGGTTGTTTTACCCTGATATGCGACGACATTCCCAATACATATGACGGTTATATCATTATAAGTGACATACTTGTCTTTCCATGTGGTGGAGTCAATATTACGCATGGTAGTTTCATTTTGATATGCGACGGTTTTTTTTTATACATGTGATGACACCTATAATACATCCGACGGTTTCATCATTATTTGTGACAGAAATGTAACTTCGTTTAATATATATACTGTTATAACAATACTTTTGAGAAATATAACGCTCTATGTAATGCTCTTTTCGTTACGTGAGACCAAATGTTCTTTACGTGTGACCAACTGTTCTATACGAGTGGCGGTTCGATCTATACGTGTGGCGGTTCGATCTATACGGGTTGCGGTTCGATCTATACGGGTGGCGGTTCGATCTATACGGGTTGCGGTTCGATCTATACGGGTGGCGGTTGATCTATACGTGGGTGGTTCGATCTATACGTGTGGCGGATCGATCTATATGTGTGACGGTTCGATCTATACGTGTTGCGGTTCGATCTTTACGTGTGGCGGTTCGATCTATACGTATGGCGGTTCGATCTATACGTGTGGCGGTTTGATCTATACGTGTGGCGGTTCGATCTATACGTGTGGCGGTTCGATCTATACGTATGGCGGTTTGATCTATACTGGCGGTTCGATCTATACGTGTGGCGGTTATATCTATACTGGCGGGTCGATCTATACGTGTTGCGGTTATATCTATACGTGTGGCGGTTATATCTATACGTGTGGCGGTTTGATCTATACTGGCGGTTCGATCTATACGTGTTGCTGTTCGATCTATACGTGTGGCGATTTGATATATACTGGCGGTTCGATCTATACGTGTGGCGGTTCGATCTATACGTATGGCGGTTCGATCTATACGTGTGGCGGTTCGATCTTTATATGTGAAAACCTTTCCGCTAGTTTTTGTCTTTGGGTACTTTAACGAACAAGATGGCGGCAAATATGGTAACATTGTTAGAATCATTAGGTTGTCATGGTTTTATCGTAACATGTATAAGACGTGTCGTCACATGTATGGATTATGTCACATATAAAGGTGAGACATGTATGAATTAATGTGTCAAATATCAAGGTGAATCTACCACATAGAATGACAATGCTGTCACATATAATGATTAGAACGTCACATGTATTAGAAATGTCGTCACATGAATAAATAAAAGAGTCACACATCAGGGTAAAACTATCACACGTAATGTTTACTCCAGCACACAAAATGGCTTTACTGTCACATGTAATGATAGTACCGTCATATGTATTAAGAATGCGATCATACCTAAAGAACATTTGGTCACACGTAAGGACCGTTTGGTCACACGTATTGAACATGTGGTCACACGTATAGAACAATTGGTCACACGTATAGAACATTTCGTCACCCGTATAGAACATTTCGTCACACATATAGAACATTTCGTCACACGTAATGACAAGAGCACTACAAAGAGCGTATACTGATATAACCGTCGCATGTATTAGAACTGTGTTCACATGTATGGATTAAGGCGTAACATATAAAGGTGAAACTGCCACACGCAATGTTGACTCCGCCACACAAAATGATTATTCAGTCTCATGTAATTATAAAACAGGCACGTCATGTATTAGATTTGTCGTTGCATGTATAAATAAAAGAGTCACATATCAGGGTATAACTATCACACGTATTGTTTACACAAAATGACCTTTCTGTCACATGTAATGATAATGCCGTCAATCGTAATAAGGATGCCATCATATGTATATACAAAAGGGTCACATATCAAGGTGAAAGCGTCATATGTAATGGTGTTGCAACTGAACATCAAGTTGTAACGTCGAATAAGGCAGTTCCATACGATCGTTTATACGGTTTATGACCACATTGCCGTAGGTGTGTATTTACGTTACATGGACACATTTAAACTAGGTTTAACATGAGGGTTAATATATCACAAAATACCTGAACCAATCGTCAGGTGGTATAGTGAACCTTAGGTCCGCTTAATATGTCATATTAATGTTTCGTGTTTTACACTGCTTTCAACAATGTTTAAATTATATTACGACGCGTTTGGGTATTTATCAGTGAACTGTTCTACTTGTCCTTTTTCCTAACACAAGCGAGAGTTAATCGTAATCATGCTAACTCAACACTCCTGACTTGCAAGTAGGGAAAGCCATTACTTCTAGTCCTTAAGTATTTGGTAGGAACCGGCGGACTATCGATCGAACCCGGAACGTCCCGCACCGATGCGGACGACATGCCACCACAGCACAGAAGTTGATATATGATAAATGAGCGGTTCTCTAGTATAACTACCATTAACCCGTACCCACATTAAACAAATATGCAGCTGACGGCTTCAAAGACATATTGGTAAAAATGTAAACATTCTCCAAAAATGATGGTTTAAGTATGGGATAGAGTTGAAAAAATTATGAACAATGTCTTCTTTTGCCACATTGTTTCCACACGTCGTCTGCTGCAGACGCGTCACAAAGCGTCCATATGTGGGAAAGGCTATACATAACTTTCAAACGTTTAACCATGCTAAGGATCCAAATTGATACCGCTTTAAGACAGTTTAATGAAACCCTCCACTTGGCAAATAAATCAGTTTAAGATGTGATTGCGGATGCACTAGATGATCGGGATCTACACTGCTCACATATACAAAGCACTGTTTACATTATTGACATGCTCGAGTTATCGACGTGCTCGAGTTATCGACGTGCTCGAGTTATCGGTATGCTCGAGTTATCAACGCGCTCGATTTATTGATGTGCTCAAGTTATCGACATGCTCGAGTTATCGATGTGCTCGAGTTATCGACGTGCTCGAGTTATCGACGTGCTCGAGTAATCGACGTGCTCGAGGTATCGATTTTACCAAATTATCGACGTGCTCGAGTTATCGATGTATTC
>JAUELF010253163.1:0-11762 GCA_031471495.1 Clinocardium nuttallii
GCTCTTGTTACTCCTATAATTAATAGTCGAGCGCGCTGTCCGACAGCTCTTGTTACTCCTATAATTAATAGTCGAGCACGCTGTCCGACAGCTCTTGTTACTCCTATAATTAATAGATAACTGTGGACCTTATGTTGATCACAAGAAAAGTTTACTGACAGACAGACTGACGGACTGACACCAGTAACAACTCCATCCCATAAGCACTTTTGGCCTTTGGCCGGTAGAGCTAATTCTCATTCTCCTCTAACACTTTATTAGCAATGTTCAAATCATAATAGTTTATCCACCAAAACAACTGGGTTTTTTAATTTTTAAATGATCATGAAATTAGGTCATTGTTTGTTTGTATTACAAGATGCATGTTTATGTAAACGTAAATTATATCTATGTCTATGCTAAAAAGTAATGCATCTTCTTTCAGGAAACATTTAGTGAGATTCAAACAGAGCACCTGCCTAAGCTTCTCTGCAGTGTAATATCCAGCCTCTGTGATCACTGTGAGAAACTGACCAACTCGGAAACCATTGCCACTTTACAGCTCTGTACAAAGCTTCTCTCGAAGGTGCAACCTACTATGATAACTCCTGGGTCACATGACCTGTCACATGCAGGATCGCATGATCATAAAAAGATGGTGGAGGTACTAACCTAGATTTGTTTTTTGTCTTTTTACTGACACTTGGCGGTTTTCCTAATATACATTATTGTTTACATATATATACATGTATATATATTACATATTTTCAAACATACTCACACTTCTTTTTGTAACAGATATATTTGACTTTCATGTTGATGTAAATCTAGAAGAAAACTTGAATGCATTTGTTGCAAATGTTATTGCTCTTCGCTATCAGCATGATTCGGTCAAAAGATCAAAGTTTGCAAGGTATTTCATGAAGTGACTCATGAATAATAATTAATATTTCTAAAAGATTTTTTTTCCCTTCTTTATCTTTCTTTGTTTTTACTTAACAATTAATTTGTGAATGATACATGTATGCATAAAAATGTAGGGTTGACACATTTATAAAGCAAATTTGCATTAGGTAACTTTTGAGACTTGGGTATAAAACAAATGTGGAAATTTTTCTTAGGATAAATGTGGAAAATAAACAGTCCACAATATAAGTTGTCAGCCTGATCCTCAGTGTTTTTAAGCAACAGTCCAGTGCGACTGAAAATGGATGTACAGATGGTGTCGTTTAAGGTTTGACATTATAAATACATTACCGATGACACAAACACTCTCTTTATCACCTCAGCCTTTATCGTAATTAGCTTCAACTTGCGATTTCTGTAAGATATTAATAATTATTTGAAAAATGAATATTTAAATCGAAAATTGAATCAAAATATTTGGCCAATTTTCAAAAATTCGAATTTTCAACTATTCGTTCTGATCCCTACTCTTCACATGAATTATAACAAGCTTGTTAGAACAGAAGATTCTGTCAACATTTTTAAGTTATTGGACCCAGCACCTCTAAGGTCAAAGTCACTATAGGTCATACACTGTTGTAATTAAACGGACAGTTGTATTCAATTCTTATAATTATGAAAAACGAACAACCGATCCCTGTAGAGAAGCGAAGCAGGCTTTCAATCTGCGAATTCAAACCCCAGCATGGCTAACATCTTACTGATGTTTGACAAAAGTCAATGTGACAAGTGTCTTTCATCTGACTCCAATAGGCTAATAGTCTTATTTGAAAAAGCAGCCATTTGCTTGGAAAGAATGTTGTATGGATTACTGGTTTTTGAAAGCCAAGGAACAGATGAGTTAATAAGTTGGTGGGGTAATAGGACTGAAATACTCTAATATTGTTGTGATAAACCACTACCTAGGGAATTAACCCCTTCCCACATACAGCAAAACTGCAGCAGACAACTTTGGAAATGTCTAGTAAAAAATATAAAAAATCTCTATAACTGTAGGTATAATTACTGATAAAGATTCAAAACATTGTTGCAAAGGAGACATTGCTCAAATCGAGTCATCTCTCCTTTGTCACTATGTTTTCAAAAGTCGTCTGCTGCAGATGCGTCAAAATGTGTCTATAGGTGGGAAAATGTTAAACTATAGGTTGGGGACCTTATACCTCTTTTGTGATATTCTAACTAAGGCTATGCATGAGTAAACAGGTATAACTGACGTAATCTACTGAATATTTTAATAGTAACATTGGGATTGAGTATATATGCTATAAGATGTAGTCTGTTTCTAACATATCAAACACATATACACATATAGTTCTGACTGATATATATATTATGCATATTTATGTATATTTCAAATAACATTTGCTTGTTCATGTATTTAATAAGATTTCCAGCAGTTGAACATGTTGTTCTGCAACAGCTCCTTTTAACTTAATGATTGTATAATCTTCTAATTTCAAGAACAGTAGTCTTTGAAACATGGGTACATTATCATAGAATTTATTTCTGAGAAATGTTCTGCAGTATTTAGCTAACCTTTATGATGAAAAGTGTGGGCATACAAGGTAATAACTGGTTAACAGGATGTTCATGCCATGTAAGATAAAGGGCATTAACCCTTTCTAACATGTAGATGTATTTTGATGACTTCTTCTTTTTTGTTTTGCGTTGTTTACCCTCGCACTCAGCAATATAGTCATTTGGTGAGCAGCTATCATTTTCTCCATGAATTTATTTGTATTCTTTTGGTAGACAGACAATTGTTGCGCACATTATTTTACTTTTCTATTATTACTCTATGATTTTGACGCCTCTGCAGCAGAAGACTATTGAAAACATTGTTGAAACAAGAGAAATAGCTAGTAATGAGCTACTTCTTCCTTTGCGACAATTTTTTCAACTATTTTAAATAATTAAACTTTCCGTTATAGAGATTTTCAATGATTTGGCTTAGATGTTTTCAAAGTCGACTGTAGCAGATTTGTTGTATGTGGGAAATGGGTTAAGTGAAAGTTAAGTAATTCTAGAAAATCTTTATAATCAAATAAACCCGTAAGACTAGCTTTTCTCATGTACGAAAATCTGAAACAGACAATAAGGTTACAATATGGCAAATTTCTATTAATCAATGTTATCGTATAAAATGGAAACCATTGTGGCAAAAGGAGAAAATGCTCTTTATTTCTCCTCTTGCCAAAATGTTTTCAAATTTCTATTTACATTACAAGAGGGAAAGGGTTAAAGTGTCCTATTTATAACCCTGTTCAACATACAGACGCTTTATGACTCCTCGGAAGCTTTGCAAATCATTTGGGCAAAAGGAGAAATTGCTCATAATTGGCAATTTCTCCTTTCACAACAATATTTTCAATAATAATACTTTCATTTACATATTTTCTATATTTTTGATTAGATGTTTTTAAAGTCGTCTGCCGCAGATTTAATGTACCGGTGTATGAGGGAAAGGGTTAATTGGGTATCCATTTTTCAGATACGGATTAACAACATTGATACTCTGGATCTTGCTATAAGAGCATTATATACTGTATCCACCCCATTGTGGTATAGAATTGTAAGACACAACATGCTTTTGATGTTTCAGAATCCCATTGCTTTAGTATGAAAGCTAGATTTATGGTGCTAATCTTGTCCATGGTACAGACATTTTTTGAAACATTGTTGGGAAAGGGGAAATTGCTCAAGATTAGTAGTTTCTTGTTTTCCAATGCTGTTTTCCTTTCCACAGTCATACAGCTAATTTTTCAGACGTAGATTTTTATATCTATGATATTTCAAAGCAGAAGAATCTAAAAATGTTATATCAGGTGAACGGTGAACCCTTTCCCACATGCAGCAAATCTGCAGCAGACGACTTCAAAAATGTCTAGAGCTTCAAAACTATGGAAAATCTCTATAATTGTAGGTATAATCATTGAACAAAGTTGAAAACATTGTTGCAAAAGGAGAAATATCTCGTATTCATTTGTTACAATGTTTTCAAAAGTCGTCTGCTGCAGAGGCGTCCCTTCCCATTTACTTCCCATTTTCAGCAGACTACATTTGAAACAATGTTGCAAAGTAGAAATTGCTAATAATGTACAATTTCTCCTTTTTTTCCTAGTTTTCAACTCAATTCAATATTCATCTTTTCACCTAGTTATATTTAAAAAGTAATCACATTAGTTGTATGTGGGAAAAGGGCTATAAAGACTTGGTGATCTGATGGGATTAGCAGGCACTGGAGGTAAATGGTATTATTATAAGCCAATTATTTACTATGATAACTTTGACCCTTCCAAACTGAAAGCATCTAGACATACATAATAGGGAAGTGTGATTTTGAGACTGAGTTGAAAACTTTGTTTGAAATGGAGAAATTGCTCATTATTATATTGTGTAATTGGTCCTTTTTCCAAAAGTTGGTATAAAGTTGTCTGCAGTTTAGCAACCACTTCAGTGGTGTAGAGGTAGAGTGTTCACTTCGGGTAAGGGAGGTATTGGGTTCAATTTCAGGCAGATCATACCAAAGACTTTAAAAATGGTATTAATGGCTTTTCTTCCGTAGAGCTCAGATTTGAGGGTTAAGCATTACAACTTATCCTTTGGTGTCAGCATAAATGGGCCAGTAGTACTGGTGTATAACCCTGGAATTGCTGCGATATAATTTACAAATTGTTGATGGTTACTAAGTGTTCAATACCATACAAGCAAAGCAGAACGCAGCAGTAAAGGTGAAAAGATTAAATGTGGTATTAAGTACCCCATCTCTTAATTGGTCGCTTGGTTAGGATTTTCTTTGTCACTATTCTCCCCCTGTACCCAACTCCCTGCAATCAAAGTTGGTTGAGTGTTATTGGAATCAGGGTGTTGGTTGATTGGTTTATCTATATGACATAATACAATATTATGAACTTGTTGTAACAAATTACTTCTTCAATTGTTGATAAGATATTTAAATTGTGATGAAACTTCTAGTGATCCACTCAATGGCAACTTTTCTTTGTTACTTCAATTTATTGAGATTCGAACATTATTCTGGTTTCCTTGCAAAGTGGAATAAAAAATTTAAACAAATTTTTCTATGAAAAGTTTAACTGCCAGGCCGATTTTCAAATACTTTTGCAGAGATGATCCTTGGGTGAATCTCTATCAGATTCTTTTAAGCCATGAACATTGGTAAAAAAAACCATAGCCACCAGCGGGAACTAGTTTGCTTTTATATGGCTACAGTAAACACTTATATCTTAATTCTTTTCTCTCTATGGCTGTGGAGCAGCAATGCTGGCCTTCTTGGGCCTCTTGTTAAGATATTTTACTGAAACTTGGTACATATAATAATCACAAATTAAAGTTTTGCAAGACATTATTTTGGACCAAAAGCGATATCTACCCTTGACCTTTGACTTAAAAAGTTAGATGTCAATGGGAAGTCCTCTGTTGTGTGTCATCCATCAACAATTACTATAAATGACATTAGTTCTAAACCACTGGGCCAAATTCACTAAACTTCACAGGAATTTTCCTTAGGAGATACCCTCTCAAAATTGGAAAACAATTGAATTGTAACTCTGGTTATCAAGACAATAATAAAAGATTTTTGTTATTCTTTAAAGGGTAATCCTCTCCTTAATCAATTATGAAAATCTTGATAAAAATTCCAACAATTGTTCCTTAGGTGATAGACTTTCAGAATTGCTAAAGTAATCAAAAACCTTTATGGCAAGTAAATGGAAAACTTAAAATGTTTTTAAAAAATCTCCTAAACCACCAGGTCAATTTCAATCAAACTTCAATGGAATCTTTCTTATGATATGTACTGGTAGAAAGGATATAAAAGCCATGCAAAACTTTGGTTAATATAGCAATGGAAAAGATTTAGTAAAACATCTTTAGATAACATCTCAACCACTGAGAAGACCTCAAAAATGATATTAAAGGCTTTCCCTCTTTGGTATTCAGTATGAGGTAACCATTAGGATTGACTTGCTGGTGTCAGAATAAATGGACAAGTGTACATGTAACTTACCAAGTATAGGCTGTTATATAACTGATATGTTGATGACAATGTCAATAAAACACAATCAAATAAATCTTGACCACACTTCTCAGTAATGTTCCTTAGATGATGTTTCTTATACACCCATATTATGGAAACACCTATGACAGGTGGGCACTCAATGGCATCTACATATTGTCCTTATTTCCAGGTCAAAAAGATTTGGGGCATAATGACTAGGCTAAGTTCATTAAACAGCAAAATTGCCCAAGACACTTGAGTTATCCAAAATTGGCCGACTTAGCCTTGTCCGCTTGAACAGTTTTCATCTAATATTCACCAAGATTGTTGAACACGTTTGTGGGCATAATGTCTAGGCCAAGAATGATAACCAGCCAAAAAATGCCAAAATAAGCCCTGTCCACTCTCTTAAGTCTTCACCCAATTTTCTCTATACTTGTTGCAAGCGTCTTTTTGATAATGGCCCTTGAAATATCCAAAATTGGCTAAATTAGCCTTGTCCACTCTCTAAAACAAACATTTTTCATCCAATTATCAACAACCTTGATAAACCTTGATATGGGCATAAATGATAAATATTTGGGCTATGTTTGCTAACCAGCCAAATGGCCCAACGCACTTTTGGATTATATGGCCCATGAATCATCCAAAATTTGGCCAAATAGGTTTTTTCCACTCTTTAACTTTAACAATTCTTTATCAATCCTCATCAAACTTGCTCTGAATTTTTAGGGGCATACAACCCCAGCTAAATTAAAAGACTGGCCAGATCACTTTAATTGTTCCAGAGTTATGTTTGCCTGATTGGCATATTTTTGATAGTTTGTAACTCTTGTTCAGAATTACTAAAACCCTTGCATCCGAATGAGGTAATATTTTTTCAAAATAATTGCTTAATTTGCATGGAGGTGTTGGGATAAAATAAATAAAGTTATGTACTAGTTTGTTTCGAAAGTAGGGTGAGAATTCAAATACTTATTACTGTTTGAGATAAGGTATTTATAAAGTTCTTCAGTGCTTGTTTTCAGAAGTTTCCCTCTGATCACCCTGTGACTGTCTTTATCAACAATTTCTTTAACACTTTCCCTCAAATCACAAATCCGCAGCAGACAACTTTGCAAACATACCCCAAAACATTTGGGCACTCACTTTAAATGAACATACAATAATTGAATAGAGTTGAACATATGTTGACAAAAGGAGAAATTGCTTGTTTTGAGCAATTTCTTCTTTTGTCGCCATGTTTTCCTAAAGCTGTCTGCTGCAGAGGTGTCAGAAAGTGTGTTTATGAGGGAAAGGGTTAAACAACATCTTTCTGTAAACCACTGGGTCAATTTCAACCAATCTTTGCAGGAATGTTGCTGTGCCTGTCCTCTTAAAAAAAAACCTTCTGTGACATCAGAAAAGGGGGTGGGACGGTTAAACTACACTACTTTGAAAGTGTTTTCCTCTGAACCCGCTGGTTTTATGTGATCCAAAAAGACCTACTAATTGGTTGAAAAACATGGTCTCAGGCAGCCTCAAAAAGTTGTTTAAAAGACAAAACTTTACAAATTCTTTTGCTCTGTAACTGCTTGTCTGATTTGAATATAATTTGACAGAAGTGTTTCTTAGGAGACATAATACAAATCTTGGTCAACCCGTATCGATTTGTTGAAAAATTTGGTAGAAATATTCCATTTTTGTACAATTGTACAAACCATATTGATTGGTTGAAAAAAAATGGCGCCCAGGAACCTGACAAAAATAAAAACTTTTACTTCTTTGAAAGATTTTGTCTGGATTCAAGATTTATGCAATTAAGTTTCTTAAGTGATAAACTACATACTTTGTTCAAACCATATTGATTGGTGCAGCAGACAACTTTTTGAAAACATAATGACAAAGGAAGAAATTTCTCAAAACGAGCAATTTCTTCATTTGTCACAATATTTTCAATTCTATTCAATATTTAAACTTTCAATTATATAGATTTTTCATAGTTTTGCCCAGATGATTTTGAAGTCGTCTGCTGCAAGTTTTTTGTTTGTGGGAAAGAGTTAAACCAGGAGGCATCAAAAAGAGGTAAAAATGATGAAACTTTAAAAACAATTCTTCCCTCAAAGTGCTTGTCAAGATAAATTGGCATTGATGAGACATTGTACAAATACTGTTCAAGCCATATTGATACGTTGAAAAATTTAGCTATCAGACAGCATCAGGAAAGGGGTAAAAAGAGAAATATTGTCTGATTTTAAAATAATTTGTTAGAAATATTTCTTATTTGCAAAAATTGTTCAAAACATATTGATGGAAAACCTGGTCAACAAGAGGCATCAGATTGCTGTTAATATAATAACATTTATTTGATAGCTTTATAGATGATAACGTTTTTACCCCACAACAGCAGTAACACATTAATTATGTGGTTGAAATAGGGCCATCTTGACCCGCTTTTTGTGCTATGATGGAAAGTCTCCATGCTTATACAGACAGCATAAGATACCTCTGCTGCAGTAATATTTGTTTTTATAAAAACAGAAAAGGAGAAGGTGCTTGAATGAAGCATTTTCTTCTTTTCCTACTATGTTTTTAACTCTGTCAAGATTATTGGTATATCTACTGCCAGGTTTCCAATGATGTTTCTGTGACTTTAAGCCCTTTCTGACATGCATCAGATGATCGACTTTATAAAATGGTATAATGATGGATTTTTCCAGGTTTCAAGCATGGAAATTAAGCAACCTGATCCTGTATTGACATTAGAGGAGGCCCTAGAACTGAATGAGAAAATAAAAGCAGAAAAACAAAAGGAGGACAGTAAACAGGGTAGTGGCGATGAAAAACATGCTGAGCTTTCAACCAAAGTACATTCCAGTAGTACGGGTGATAAAAGTTGTGAAACAGGGTCTCAGTCCAGGAAAACGTCACGTGGGAGTCAGTCATTCACCTTGATGCAAAAATGTATCGAGAGTTTTCAACACTTTTTTCATATTCTCATAAAACAGAAATTGTTAGTTGATGGTGAATTAAGTGAGAGGTGTTTCGAAGAGGTATTGAAGAGAAAAGATCATAATGATAGTACTGATGATTCAGAGTGTTGCGGGGAAGGTCCTCCTCGACCATCCATTGCCGTAACAAACTGTGAGAAAGAAGTCATCAATACATTTGGGACTGCCTGTCAGTTACTGGTGGAGTTTGCTAGTTTTCCGGTCTATGGTGAAGAACTCTGTATTCAATCAAGTGATGGTAATGAGTTTATTTTTTAGTCCTTTCCCATAAACAAAACCTTTTTGATGCCTCTGCAGTAGACAACTTTTAAAAACATTTTGACAGAAGGAGAAACTGTTCATAATGTTTGACTATTAGTCACAGAAGATTTCAAGAAACTTGGGACAAATATTGTCCATTTTGACACATTGCATGGATGTGCAGTACAGCAGTTATTCCTGTAAGTTACTATAATATTGAAATTAGATCGTGATTGGTGCAAATGCACATGCTGATATGAGCCGTTCCATGAGAAATCAAACATTATGAACTCTGCGTAATGTATCGCTGTCCGCGCAGGCTAATCCGGTCCGACACATTCCGTCTTAAGGGGATAGAGGTATAGAGTAATGATTCCCGAAACAGAAAAAAACACAGGAGGCGAAACGTGTCGGTCCGGGTTAGCCTGCGCGGCATGCTTAAGCGGATCAGGATCGACACTTTACGCAGAGTCGATACTGTGTTGGTTTTCTAGCGAAACGGCTCATTTTTACGAAATATCCATAGAATGGCTGTAAAAGAATCGTTCCGAGAGAAAACAAACATTATGAACTCTGCGTAATGTATCGTTGTCCGCGCATGCTAATCCGGTCCGACACATATCGTTTTAAGGCGAATAGCGATAATGATTCCTGAAACAGAAAATCCACAATATGCGAAAAGTGTCTATCCGGGTTAACCTACGTGGCTTTCTTAGGCTGATCCGGGTTTACACTTTACGCAGAGTCCGTAATGTTGGTGCATGGTTCAAATACGAATAGTGATTATAATATGCATACTATAAGATTCAAATCAATCGACTTTATTTTCAGAAATGGACACTGCGATAAACCTCACCCTCCCGCCTCGAGTCAACCCCTCCACTTCTCCCTTTCTCTCGTCCCCTGTAACTTCAAGAATCTCCTACGTTCCACAGTCAAGTCCCGACAGCTCTCGAGCTTCACCGACGGACCAGGATCAGGCTGCTGAGAACAGACCGGCGAACAGATTTAGTTGTTTCCGTCCCTGGGTGTCAGGTGAAGAGAAGAGAGAAGAACAAAACAATTCCATGACAAACGAATCAAAACATATAGGTGAGTTATTTCTGTTTACGTTGTTAACACAGGTACCAGTATCGTAAAAATTAAAAGGAAAATCACCATTTACTAATACATCAATGATGTATAAGTAAATAGTGGATTTTTTATACGATACTGGTACCTATGGTTGTTAAGGTCAACGATTGGCAATTACATCCCTTATGTATTTCAATGTAAATCAGCACGATTCAACTATGAAGCATCAAACTTTCTTCGAATGAAAAACAGTAAAACACCCTATATCATTTGTAAGAGTTAATGCGCCTCTCAGATTTAAACTTTGATACTCAAACACATATACAATGCAAGAAACAAACCCACCTGCATTGCCTGCGTCTACAGTGTTCGTTGGTAGAACAAAGAACATCAAACATATTTATAAACATACATACAATGTTTCGAATCAACATAAAAACACAAATCAAAATATACAAGATGTTTAATCAAACTATGTTTGTATTAATGAAAGCTGATCTTGAAGATCAAACCTTTTAATAGCGAGACTAACATCATGAAATCTATTTTCAGACGACGATCGAGTGATTAACGCCCACGCTGTGAGGGACCCCAAAGTATGTTTGACAGACTTGTACCGATACAATCTTCTTCAAGGCCTATATCGAAGCCATTTTGGTTTATTAGCAATGTCACGTGCTAATACATCAGGCCTCTGGGCAGACCCCAGGATGTACCCATATTTATGTGCTAAGAGTCTCGCCACAATGAACATTAATATGGGCATGAACATGGGAATGGCATCGACGCCACTCAGCCCTGAGGGTCACGGGTTGGAATCTCCGCTCTCGGAGTACGGAAGCTACGAGAAGGGAGTGTTCGAATGCGTTAAGTGTATGAAACAGTTTAGTACGCCACACGGGTTGGAGGTGCACGTGCGAAGGTCACACAGTGGTAAGCGTCCATACGCCTGTGACATCTGTAATAAAACGTTCGGTCACTCTGTAAGCCTGACACAACATCGAGCTGTACATACGCAGGAGAAAAGTTTTCAGGTAAGTTTAAAATTCTTCTTTTTTCCCTTTGTTGTTGTTGTTCTTCTTCTTCTTCTTCATGTTCTACTTCTGCTTCATTTTCTTCTTCATCTTCTTCTTCTTTGTTTTCTTCTTCTTCTCCTTTACCTTTTTCATTTTCTCTCTCTTCTTCTTCTTCTTTTTCTTCTTCTATTTCTTCTCCTCCCCTTTTTGTTCTTATCCCTGTTCTGCTTGTTTTTGTTCTTATTCTACGTCTTTTTCTTCTTCTTCTTCTTCTTCTTCTTTTTCCCCTCATTTTTCTTCTTTATCTGCTTTGTCTTCTTCTTTTCTTCATCTTCTTCTTCATCATCATTATCATCTTCTCCTTCTCCTTTTTATTCTTCTTCTTCTTGTTTTTCTTTTCCTTCCTATGTGGAAAAGCAGCCAGTTGCTTGGAAAGAATGTTGTGTGTTGTACTGGTGTGAGAAAACCAGGAAACATATG
>JAUELF010253174.1:0-11762 GCA_031471495.1 Clinocardium nuttallii
TTATACATCGAAAGAGGGGCACAACTGAACAACCAGAAGGTGGCCATGTTTTTTGACCCATCACCATGGCTTGAAGGAATCTCGTAGTGTAACCCAAGGAACATTTCTGCAAAATTATTTGAAAGTCGGCCAAATAGTTTGGGAGGAGAAGATTTTTAAAGTTTTCACTATAGCCATATAATGCAAAAAAGCCCTGCCCCCCTGGTGGCCATGTTGTTTAACCAATCAACATGGCTTGAAGGAATCTAATAGAGGCTCACCAAAGGAACATTTCTAGAAATTATTTGAAAATAGGCCCGACACTTTTGGAGGAGAAGATCCATGAATCCCAGAGACTATCAAGACATTTTTGACAAACATTTGAATTTAGATCAGATCGCATGTACATGTACATGTACATTTTGTCATCAATATACCTTTACCTTTAAAAATAGAAATCAATATTTAAGGCAACCATATATAAATTGTCTGACAGTAAAAGTATAACTATATTGATTGATTGATTGTTTGGTGTTTCATGCAGCTTTCAACATGTTCAGTTATATTAAGGGTATCTGGGTAAGTTACCATTTACTGTAGTGTTTGTCCATTTAACCTGACACCAGCTACGCCGGTAATTGAATCTGAGACCCCCCCCACACCCAAGGCAGATGCTCTACCACTACACCATCAAGGCGGTAAAAGTATATATACCTATTTAATACAGATGATACATTGTTGTGACAAAAGGTGAAAGTGCTCATCATGTTTTCAAAGTCTGCTGCCAATATGTCAATTAAAGGCATCCGCAGTTGGGAAAGGGTCAAGGTGGTTATCCTGGAGCATAAAGCTCTTATAGCAAATAAATCTATTTCATCTGAAACTAGGAAACCTACGGACGAATTTGTCATTTTTACGACAGTGAGTGTTGGTTTTCATTCATTTAAGACTTGTGACAAATGACATGTTTTTTACTGACAGATATAAATGTTTGTCCTACAAATGGCCGGATAACTCACACTGATATCCAGTTACTGTGACAATCCTACACCTAACCATTTTCCTCATACTTTCATACTGTGGCCAAAGATATTATTGCTCAAAATAAGCAATTTTTCCTAAATTTGCTACAAGATTTCCAACATAATTAAATTCTCACCGCCTATCTGAGTACCTCCCCGGATTTCCCACGAATGGCTAAATTCCGCAACCAAGCTCATCCAGGTGTTTGGTCAGGTGTCTATACACAACCAAAGTGGACCTCTGCCAGATCTTTAGTGGACCATACTAGATCAACTCAAGACCCTTCCAGACCACTTCAAGACCACTTGCTGACACTCAACTTGACTTCTACTGGACCTATACTGGAGCAGCAGACTAGGTATAAAAGTGTAGTACTTTGTTCGATATTCAGTAGTTGAATTCGATGTTGCTTCGATGGAATCCCGACCAGTTATGAAAAACCAGCCAAAGTGACCGCTGTGACCTTGACCTTGATCCTTGAATAAAATATTAAGGCGGTCCTGTATGATTGGGTTGATGCTCTGTATGTTCGAGTAGAGTTTGGATGTGGTCTGCAAATTATTGAGTTGATCGAGTAAATGCATCTGTTTGGGGTTGTACAAGATAGAGTCCAGATTGTATACAGGTCTAGATGATCGAGTACAGATCGGTCAAAATATGTGACTAGATGTCTTCACGATGAACTAGACTTTGTACACTAGTATACACAACCAGAGCGCTACAAGATGTATTTCAGACCGCTTTCAGACTGCATGGGTTTTCGAATGTTACA
This sequence comes from Clinocardium nuttallii, assembly GCA_031471495.1. Classification (NCBI taxonomy): domain Eukaryota; kingdom Metazoa; phylum Mollusca; class Bivalvia; order Cardiida; family Cardiidae; genus Clinocardium; species Clinocardium nuttallii. The sequence goes on from JAUELF010253174.1 coordinate 1,775, forward strand.
CAGACTTTTTTAACATGTCAAAATAAAATCTGTGTTAAAACCTTGGTACCGACCAAGGTAGACCCCTGCAGATCGGCGGGACCCCTCTGCAGACCGAGGGAGATCAATTTACGCCTGCATGATCGAGTTTGATCAAGGTACTCAGGTCGGCGTAGAGGACGCCCCATAAGTTCATAACTGTCTTTAAAGTCGCCGGCTGCAGATTCGCTGTATGTGGGAAAGGGAAAATGAGAAATAACAGAGGTATTGTGGAGTGAAGACCAGTTTGCTCTGTATCTAATTTATACCTCTGATATATAAACCAAAACAAATGTAAATCGCATACCACAAGGTTTTTAACTGTATTAAATAATTAAGACTTTTATTAAAGATTGTTTTTGCCAATATGTTGTCAAAGACATCTGTTGTAGATGTGTTGTATGTATGAAAGGGTTAAAGAATGTATTATGTCAGATAACCATCAAGTTTGTGAAATTTTATCCAGCATTCTTCAGTAACTCAACATCTTGTCAGATATAATGATACAATTGAGAAAAATTACTTCAGACATGCCATGCGAAAATTAGTCTTACATAAAGTAACTGTCTTTGGTTTGGACAAACATCTTTTCTTTAACCCTTTCCCACCTATAGATGCATTTTGACACATCTGCAGCAGACAACTCTTGAAAACATTGTAGCAAAAGGAGAAATTGCTCAAAACGGGCAATTTCTCCTTTTGCCAAAATGTTTTTAACTTTTTTCAGTAAATATATTACCCTCAATTATTGTGATTTTCAGACTTAAAAACATAATGAGAAAAGGAGAAATTGCCCATAAGCAGAAATTTCTACTTTTGCCTCAATGTTTTCAAAAGCTGTCGGCTGCAAATACGTCAAAATGTGTCTGCATGTAAGAAAGGGTTGAAGCATATTTTGCAAAAGATTAATCTTTAACCTGAAATGTTATTTGGGGACTCTTCAAAAGAAACACATCTAAGGAAATATAATCAATACCTCATATAACAAAATGATTCTAAATGAGACTTGAAAACCATGAAAGAAAAGGTAAAAATAAATGTTCATTTAAGCAATTCCACCTTTTCCCAAAATGATTTTGAAAGTTAATTTCTTGTAAAGGTCTATATATATATATATATAACCCTATCAAACAAAAATCAAATCTGCAGTAAACGACTTCAAAAAACACCTAGCAAAATATTGTAAATCATATTAAATGAAAGTATTTGAGTGTTGAATAAAGTTGAAAACATTGTGGTAAAAAGGAAAACTTCATGAGCAATTTCTCATTTTGCAATAATGTTTTCAAAATTCTTCTACTGCAAACACATCAAAAAGTGTCTGTATGTGTGAAAGGATTGAAGATATATAAAAAGTTAAAGATTAATTAATTCTAATATGGTTTGTATTTCCCATTTCTTCCAATTGAGTTCATTCACACTGGATTAAATATCTCGGAGCAATTTTTTACCCCACTATTTTAAATTTGTTTTCAATTAATATTTGCCAAAAGTTGAGCAAGTGCTTTTTCTGTGTCAAGATTGTTCATCTTATTTTTTCTTTTAAGTATGTTAATTAACCCTTTGCTTTCTGACTACACCTTCAGCAGATGACTTTTGAAAAACATTCTGACAAAAGGAGAAATTGCTCTAAATGAACAATTTCTCCTTTTGCCCCAATTATGATTTCAAAAGTCTTCTGCTGCCGAAGCCTCAGAAATCTACATGAGGGAAAGGGTTAAGTGAACAGTTGTTACGTTTCTTAATTAGTCACACACGATGCACTTGTACAAAATACAATGTTACAACAAGCCATGCATAATTCATTATCATTTTAAATGGTTTGAAATACTTTCTAACCCTTCCTTCTCTTAACCCTTTCTCACATACAACAAAACTGCAGCAGACGCCTTTGAAAATATATTACCAAAAACGGACGAAAGATGCACCTCATAAAAGCTAAACTGGAGGTTTAATTCCATGTATTCATACAAATCTACAGTAAGCAACTTTGAAACCTTTGGAAAATCTATATAATATACATGTATTGGGACAAGACGAAATTACTCATTATAAAAAAAAAATTTCTCCATTTCTCTCAAAAAAAAATCCCCAAAAGTTGAGCAATTTCACCTTGAGTCACAAGGTTTACAAATGCCGTCAGCTGCAGATGCGTCAATATGCATCTATATGAGGGAAAGGGTTAAAGGAAACATAATACAAGGATTACAATTCTGTCTGATATCTTCCTAAAATGTTTTATCAATATTATCTAATCTATCTGAATAGGTATTTGTAGGCATCCCTGTAACACAATAGGCATATAAATGTACAAAAACATCTTAATATAACTATTACATGAAATTAGGTATTTTTTCGTATCTCTTTAACTGTTTGTTTACCTCATTATATGATATTCTTGCAAGAATTCTGCTTTGAAATTATCTGAAGAAAATCATTTTTTCAAGCAGACATAATTTCCATATTCAAGTCTGTGCCAATTTGTTGTATGTGGGAAACGGTTACTATGTTCATGTAGAGCAGGCGCTCCTTTTTCTAGTCTATACTTCATTATGTCCCCTATTATTTCCCCATGTTTATTCAATTGTATGTTTAGGGTTTTAAGCCACTTTCAACAGCTTAGATCATGTCACCACGGACGAAAAGTCGCGCCCCTCATCTTATATACATCTTCAAAGAGTGCAGATATTATAAGGTATGAAACAAATACCACCCCACCTGCTGGAGCTCAAGAGTTTATTGACTTCAATCCTTCAGACCCAATAAGCCACCAGTTGAAAACTGCGCTAAACCCCAAAAGGTAAAAATAAAAAGATAGTAATCGACTAACTTTAAAATCCCCCTTGAAAACAAGAACACATACTGCATGTCAATGATATTAAACCCTTTCTCACATAGAGATGCTTTCTTAAGCATCTGTAGCAAATGACTTTCGAAAACATTATGGCAACAGGATTAATTGCTCATGATGAGTAACTTTTCCGTATACCAGAATGTTTTCAACTCTTATCAATGGTAATACCTTAATTTTCCATATCTTTCATCTGCTTTAGAAGTGTTGTAAGTGGGAAAGGGTTTATATTACCCGACTCAGTAGATTTATTATCACTTGGATTTTGTTTGGAAACTGTATAATCCCTGTCCCACGTTCAGACGCATTAATACTTAAGAACACTTTTGAAAAATGAGCAAAACAGTCTACATAATAATATATTCAGATTTGTTGTATTTGGAAAAGGGTTAAAAAGTTCAATGAAGTTAATGAGATTGCACATTTAATATGAAAGTAAAAACTGAGGTCAGATAACTGAACATACCTTTAATTTTCATCTAAACTTTTCATTCACATTCACAGAATATATTTTCCTTTTTACATTTAGCACCAATAGCTAAACAAATATTAGCCTTCCAAAATTTCAAACAGTGTAAACAACTTCCACTGTCACAAACATTTAAAACTGAAAAATCCGCTAGCCTGTTCAAATATAACGAGAGAATCTGTCAACTGTCCCGCTAATACAGTAGTAAAGTTATTATTACTACCCTATCTGAGCAATCAATCCGTGCAAAATCTTTAAATACTATCCACAACCCTGTGTATTATTAAATGCAATTATTTAACAATTAACTTTTCAAGCAAACATTTCCCGTGGTGAGATAGTATTGTGGTTACCCTGCGATTTTACGTTGACTTAGCGACCTTGAGGGGTCTGTGGAATTTTCGTCGACACAATGTCAATATCTTGGGAGTAAAGATAGCAGCTGGAAGAACAGTTTTATCTATATCAATACACAAACATACCTTCATAAACAAAGGGGCACCACTCTGTAAGGCTTATTCATACTATGAATTTCTATCAACTATCAAGATTAAGTTATAATATATGACAATATTTTACCTGAAGCAAATTAAGAATATACATGCATTTCAACCCTTTAACAGTTTCCCGCTTCCAAACTCATTTTGATGCATCTGCAGCAGACAACTTTTGAAAACATTGTCATGAGCAATTTCTCCTTTATTATTGAGCAATGTTTTCAAATCTATTAAATAACAAAACTCCCAATGATGGATAGAACTTCACATATTTTCCAAAATGTTATCTGCTGCAGAATTTCAGTATGTGAGTAAGCGTCCATTTTATACATACAACAGTAAACATTGTTAGAAAAAGGGGAAATGCTCATTTCTAAATAACAAGATTTGTCAACTCCATCTCCTGAAACATCTTTAGACACCACATTGCAAATAAAGGAAGCTGTTAAAATTCTAATTGTTGTGCAACAACACTTTATCTGAAAACATATTGAATGATTCAACTAAACTACCTATTGCGTCATATTGCAAGGCCTGAGCATCTAACCTACCCAATCATTCAAAATACCATGACCCAATTTTGAATCTTTATCAATATTAGCAAATCTAAGTAAAGAGATCAAAATGTTAATTGAAAAATGTAAAATGTTTATAACCCTTGTATTGCATAGCGTGAAGGCTACAATCACAATCCATATACATGTAATTAGTCTGGTGTTTGGCTTGTGTATATGCTCAAAGGTAATATCTTGCGGCCACTTTTGAAATACAAAGTTACGTATTTACAGGTACGGAATACATAGTCAAGCAGCTGACAACCTTTCCCATATCCAAACACATTGTGATGCATCTGCAGGAGACAACTTTTGAAATCATTATAGGAAAAGAAAATACCTATGACTAATTTCTCCTTGAATCACAATGTTTTCCAACTCAATTCAAATACAAGTTTCATTATACACACAAAATCATGTATTGGCCTGCTGCAGATTTATTGTATATGGGAAAGGGTTAAGTACTCATCAGTTTAAGGTCTAAGTTATGTGAAAATATTAACCATTTTCCTGATGTGATAGTTAAAGCATGCTGACAATCTTATGAGAAGTGCTCACATTTGGACATATATTCTTTGATATAGGTGAAAACATTGTAACAAAAGAAGAAATTGCTCATTTTGAGAATTTCCCATTTTATCACACCATTGTCAAAATTGTCTGCTTAAGCTATGTCAAAAGTCGTCTCTATCAGGAAAACGATTAATTAATATAACAGTTCTACCATTCCAAGTCAATAATAACATCATGTGACTAAAGTTAATTTTTTAGCTTTCTAAAAGAGGTTTGTGTTATTCTCTAGCCATTGCCATAGCAACCTTACCTTGGTCATGACCTTGACCTTGATATGCTGTGAATCTAGGGTCAGGTCTAGAATCTATATTATTCCTACCCTCTAGGCCATCATCTATAAAAGTGTTTGGGTTCATGTTATTTAGGTCTACAACAGTTATTCCCCTTTTTTTAATTAATTAACCCCTTCCCATGCCTCTGCAGCAGGCAACTCCTGAAAACATTGTGGCAAAAGAAGAAATTGCTAATTGCTCATGATGCTCATCATCAGCAATTTCTCCTTTTGCCACAATGTTTTAAACTCTTTCCAGTAATACAAATTTCATTTGTAGAGACATTCCCTATTTTTGCCAAGATGTTTTCAAAGTCGGCTGCTGCAGATTTGTTGGATATTGAAAAAGGTTAAAGAGCTTTATATTCTTTTAATGGAAACAATCTTGTGACTTCTGATGCAGGCAAATTCTAAGTCATTGTGAGAAAAGTACATGTAATATTCACTTGTCATTTTAAAATTCTAGCCCATTTCACGCTGTATAAATATACACATATATATAGCCCTCTTATTTAATTAAACAAGTTTCCAAATAATATTCTCATTTTCCTTTTCTCACAAAGTTTTAACTTTGCCGTCTGCTGAAGAACTGTCAAAAGTTGTCTGCATCAGGTGAACGGGTTAACCCTTTTTCACATGCAGAGGCATTTTGGCACATCTGCAGCAGACTACATATGAAAAAGAGCACTGTTTCATAATGAAAAATGTCTCCTTTTGCCGCAATATTTTTGTTTCAATTCATGCAGACAACTTCAAAAACGTCTTGGCAAAACAATAAAAAATCTCTACAAATGAATTACGGAAGAGAGGTCAAAAGGGGAAAATATTGCTCATGATGACCAACTCCTAATATATTGCAACAATGATTTCAAAAAGGTTTGCTTATATAATAGACTACCAAATGTGTCTGTAACTATAATGTGGGAGAGGTTTGAAGGCACCAACTGAGTTTTTCTTCAGGAGCCAATCAGAACGATAATTGTCAATATCATTCTAATTCCTAAAGAAAAATGGCTTTTTGAAAACATGGCGACACAAGAAGAAATTGCTCAAAACGAGCAATTTCTCCTTTTGTCACCACATGTTTACAACTCTGTTCAATTAAAGTACTTCAATTTAAAGGGAGTTTCCAATTATTTCGGGTATGTTTTCAAAGTCGTCTGCTGCAGATTTGTTGTATGTGGGAAAGGGTTAACAAATGTGAATGAGCAATTTCTTGTCAGCTCTTTAATACCATAGATTACAGACCCATTCATTATTTCATGTAGGAAGGTGATTTAACTCTTTCCCATATGTAGATGCATTTTGACACCTCTGCAACAGACTACTTTTAAGAAAACATTGTGGCAAAAATAGAAATTGCTCATGATGAACAATTTTCCTCTTAAACCACAAGGATTACAACTCTATTCCATGATAATATGTACCTTCATTATTGGATTGATTAGATTATTTTTACCCATATATTTTCAAAGTCGTCTGCAGCAGAGTTGTTTTTATTAGGAAATGGTCTAAGGGTGAACTCATTATTTTCCAAGTCCCAATTCCAAAGGAAAATAAAGATAATTAGTAAATACTTCAACAGTATAATTCTATAGCTTAGCTATCTATAGCCCCTTACCGCAAATATTACCATGATCAAATTTAAACAATTCCCTAATACAATTATACATATTTTGACAATATTTTTCGAAAAATATACTATGGAAATAAAAGAAATTTGTCATTTCTGATATTCTCAAATCGATAGCTTGGTGCAAAACATTTGTATCTGTATTTAATTTAAGGAGTCACAACTGTTGCACGCCGAGCCAATAAAATGCTCTCTCTTCTGTGAAAAATTTCAACTGTAACACATTTTCAATTTGAAAGTGTCTAAAATTTGTAAATAAATAAATGGTTTCAACTAGTAAGATTTTTTAATTATTCACAAAATTTTATCAATAATGAAAAGCTAACTATAATAATGCAGCAGTTTTACTCATATAATATTAAACTTCACTTTGGTAATTGCAGACACGTTTTGACACAATTAAGCAAAAAACATTGTGGCAAAAAGGAGATATTGATCATAATGAACATTATCTCCTTTTGCCACAATATTTTCAATTCTATAAGTTTTCTGCTGCAGATGTGTTGTATGTGGGAAAGGGTTAAATCAAAGAATTAAGACAAACAACTACATGTATGTCATGTTGGCAGTAGTACATTTTGACAATTAATAGAAAGGAAAAAATATATAAATCAAAATTCATTTAATTGAGTCTATGATCAGCTTGTGGTGGCAGTTAAACAAAGACCAATCACAAAATGGTCCACACCTGAATCACGGCATCAGTGAAAGACGTTTCACTGCAAATTTCATGCAAATAAAAATTGGCAACAAAAAACTTTGACAGGGTTCCATGCAGTCAATAATCCTGTGTGAGCTACTGGAAAATAGAACATGCCGTAAAATTGTGACTTTTAACCCCCATCCCACATAGAACAATTCGGCAGCAGACGACTTTAAAAAGTCCAGCCAAAAATATTGAAAAACCAATATAAATGAAAGTTAAATTATTGAATACAGTTGTAAACACTGGCATTAGGGCAAAAAAAAGCTCATTATCCGCAATTTCTCCTTTTGATTTTAAAAGTCGTCTGCTGCAGATGGACTGAATGTTGAAATGGGTTAAAGACCAGTCAAGAAGTACTTTGTATCTCACTTACATGTAAAAAACAAGAAAATATTGTCAGTAGTCAATCCTTCAATAGATGCCCTTGCAGGAAATTTTTATGTTTAAATTAAAGAAATTGATATAAAATTCCATTATGATGTCAAATATGATATTTCAGCAAACTCCGCCACCTACAAGTCCCTCCTTTTTTAAAAAGAAAATTCAAAATTCGTCCTATGTGACACATTGCACACCACAATGGGAACTTTGTTTATTAATTTTGTTATTTGAAGAACTATGAAGGCTAGAGCACTCATTTAGAATAATAGTCTCACTTATCTACATTTCAATGAAAGGCATCTACAGTAAGGGACTGACTCACAAATTCCCCCAATTAAATTACAAACCTCTGTTTTTCTGTAGTAGCGTGATGAAAGGACTCTGTGAAGGTGGTAATCGACTAGGTTCATCTTTTAAGTGGAGTAAACTCGTAGATACATGAGAATCCGGGCCACTCTCTGTTCTTCTTTGTGTCATTGACGATGGCGGTTGTGTGGGATGGGATTGACTAACTGACGGCTGAGATGATTGTGATGATGATGGCGGTGGATATGATGGGGATGGCTGTTGGTAGGTGAATGACTGTGTCGGGAGAGATGAGAAAGAATCCCCGTCATCTGATGTGGATCTTTTCCACGCGTAGCTATCTTCTGGTTTGGGGACTCGTCTAGATGGAGATTCTGATGCTACCACCTGCCAAAGAAATATAATCGATCCTTATCCCCTCTCCACATAAAACGAATCTGCAGCAGACGACTTTTAACTCATCTCAGCAAAAAAATAGGGAATATCATTATAACTTATTATTCTATTATTGAATAGAGTTGAAAATATTGTTTCAAAAGTCATCTGCTGCTGATGTGTCAGAAAGCATTTATATGTTGGAAAGTGTTAAGACAACTTTTACCACAATGTTTTCAACTCTATTTAATAATCATACCATTATTCATAGTGAATTTCCTAAATTTTACCTATATGTTCTCAAAGTTGTCTGCTTTAAATTTCTTGTATGTGGGAAAGGGAAATATTTATTGAGGTCATCAGATTTTTAAGCAAAAAGACTTGTGCAGGGAAACAGTTTAGTAATCATACATTACATTTACCTGTACAGGGAAACAGTTTAGTAATATTATATTACATTTACCTGTACACAAAAACAGTTTTGTAACCATACAGTACATATACCTGTACAGGGAAGCAGTTTAGTAATAGTACATTACATTTACCTGTACATGGAAACAGTTTATTAATCATAAATTACATTAACCTGTACAGGGAAACAGTTTAGTAATAGTAAATTACATTAACCTGTACAGGGAAACAGTTAGTAATCATACATTACATTTACCTGTACAGGGAAAAAGTTCAGTACTCATAGATAACATTTACCTGTACAGGGAAACAGTTTAGTAATCATACATTACATTTACCTGTACAGGGAAAAAGTTCAGTAACCTAACCATACATTACATCTACCTGTATAGGAAAAAAAGTTAAGTAATAGTACATAACATTAACCTATACAGGGAAACATTTCGGTAATAATTGATATTTACCTGTACAGCTAAACAGTTCAGTTATAGTTGACATTTACCTGTACAGCTAAACAGTTGAGCAAAAGTATATAACATTTACCTGTACAGGGAAGTAATTAAGTAATAGTACATTCCAGTTAACTGAAGAGGGAACAGTTCAGTAATAGTACATAACATTTACCTTTACAGGGAAACAGTTGACTTATAGTTGACATTTACCTGTACAGGTAAACTATTCAGTAATAGTACATTACATTAAACTGTACAGGGAAACAGTTGAGCAATAGTATATTACATTTACCTGTACAGGTAAACAAGAGTTAACATGTATCTGTACAAGGAAACAGTTGAGTAATAATTGACATTTACCTAAGCAATTCAATACATGTACTAATATATTACATTTGCCTGTACAGGTAAACAAAGGTCATGGGTTCGATACCCGGTTGAGGCGAACATTCTTTCGGGCGATTTTTCCCATTGCCTCTCACCTCTGATTT
>JAUELF010253185.1:0-11759 GCA_031471495.1 Clinocardium nuttallii
GGACTCGATTTTTGGAACTTTGCACAGAAGTGAATGTTTATTTTGTGTGAGTTTATTAACAAATACATATAAAGGAACTAATAAAACTTGATTTAATTTACAGCTAAGTTTCCTTTATATTTTATTTTTCCAAAAAACCGTAAGTCCACCGATAATAGGGAAACCCATCCTACAACCGTACGTCAGTTATTGCAGCAGAGCCCCGGTAGTTGGGTCGGTAGCAACACGGCCTGTCATTTCAGGGGTTGTGAGTTCGAATCCTAGCTCGGCCACCATTCTTCGGACGTTTGACAAAAGTCACCGTGACCAGCGTCATTGTCTTTCACCAACGGGCTAACAGTATATGTGGAAAGCGGACAGTTCCTTGGATTGTATGTTGTATGGAGTACTTGTGTGAGAAAGCCTGGAAAGACATTAAAAGGTGAATTGACCTCCGCGATAGGACAGATAAATTGTTAAAATTGGCGTTAAACTCAAATCAATCGATCAATCAATTATTGCAAGGCGAGATATTGTGAAAAAGCAGATCGTGAAGATTTACGGATGTTCCGACACAGGCATAGACAAAGGCATAGAGACTAACAGACAGACATAGTTCCTAAAATATTTTAGATCTTGACAACGGAGAGATCTTGAACCAAGTGAAAAAAGTATGGGACGGGTACTCGAGTAACCGAGTTCTCAATCGGACGTATGAGTAACGATTATCAAAAAAGGTATTCGAGTACTCGATTATACTTTCCCAACATTTCTGTTTTTCATCTGTGAAAAGTAATTGAATTAAAGCTTATAAATAAAAGAATGTTTTTTTCTCGGTGTTCAAACATAAAATTACATTAAATTACTTAAGATGTCGGTGCCGAGAACCCTGGTTGCTCAGTCGGTAGTGACGCGGGCTGTCAATCAAGGGGTTGTGAGGTCGAACCACAGCTCGGCCAACATTCTTTCAAACGTTTGACAAAATCACTGTGACATGCGTCATTCGACTTTCACCAATGGGATTTTTAAAAGTCTATATAACAGTTTATGCGGAAAAGCAGCCAGTTGCTTGGAAAACATGTTGTTTTGTGTACTGGTGTGGGAAACCCAGGAAACGTGAGTAGATAAACTGGTCGCCGTGATATATTATTGAATTGTTTTTGAAAACGTCGCTAAACCCTTATCAATCAATCAATCAGTCAATCGATCAATCAATCAATCAATCAATCAATCAATCAATCAGTAAATCAATCAATCAGTCAACCAATCATTAATATTTCAGTAAAACGGCAATAAAAGGATTAAACAAACAACACAATATATATGTCGTCAATGAAGAATAACTTGACAAACATGTAGCCAGTGATTTGAATGCAAGTTCTTCAAATTTGCAACATTATGTAAATTTACAATATATTTTGATGTTTTGCATTGCAAAGAAATAACGACAGTGAAAACGGCATACATGTATATTAAATACTCAATGATAAAATATAGAGATTTCCGAACTTGAGAAAACCTATAACATGCTCTTTGTCTACTGAGCAATATCGCCTAGTGTGCGATATAGCTCATTAACCGGATTTTCGGAAATATTTGTTTTAATCTCTAATATTTTAAATAAACTCATCGGTAAACACTTTTAAGCTCCGTTGTCACTACTTAACACTTTATTTCCATGATTAACAGTTAAATAATCCACAATTGCACTTTTAAATCCGCAAGTAAGAGCTTGAATCGACATGACAAATTTGTTTCAATCAATGTACACATTTGTCGGTGCATAGTGACGTCACTGTAAAACTTGCAGATTACGTCTTTCAGCCCTGTGTTCCATAGTCACAAAACTCAAAACTCAAAACGCAAAAATTATATAGGTTTCGTCAAAAAAGCGTGCATTTGTCGGTTAACCAAACCCTGTTATACCGGTTTTCATTCATAAAACAAATAGAATGCACGCTTTTTTGACGAAACCTTTTTGAGTTTTGAGTTTTGTGACTATGGAACACAGTGCAGATCTCTCCGATAAATGAGCTGCACAGGGGTATTGTCGTTTAAAAACGAAAATTATCGCAGAGTATATAATATATAGTTTAATAAACATTGTTTTCATAATTTGGGAATTGAATCCCTCGTGAAAGAGATTATTGCATATACAAACTCGTGCGCTATGGAGCACTCGTTTTTATATCACAAGAATCTTCTCAACTTAGGATTTAAATCCCGTATCATGAAAACAATGTTAATGTTAATTAAACGCTATATTTTTAACAAGAGTGATCGTGACGAAAGCTGAATAAAAGGAAGAACTTGACGAATGAGAAATCGCAAAAAATAGGGATCACGATGATAAATAATTCGTGAATAAAAACAATAGGTTTAGCATAATCAAAGGGAGATAACGAATAATTGTATAAATAATATAAAAATTTAAGTTAGACGAAAGGATCTTAAATGTTTCTTTTAAATATATGGAAAACGAGCAGCTTGAAAGCGGGTAGCTCAAAAACCCTTTTGTGGAAATCCCTGTAATGAAAAGTACGGACACGTGAAAGAGATGGATAAAAAACATTAATTTGTTTGAAAAATAACAAGTTTTGTTTTATCTTATGGTATTGACAAATATTGTTAACATATACAATATAACACAAAGTAACTTAAGTATATATAAAAGTATAAACATTTGCTTGTGCAAAAACAACAAATTGTAAATTTATATTGAAACCATTTTTTGTTTGAGAATACCCCTAGTCATATCGTTTGTTGTATTTTTACACTCCACCATGACCGTAGTGCCGCGACTGGGGATTCACAACGGGTAGAAATGTTCACTTACAAAGTACAACTTGTCCATTTATCCTGACACCAGCTAGTCAGTCTAAATGCTCACCGCGCAAACCAGCGCAAAGGAGGGCAACCATTATTACCATATTCATATTCTTTAGTATCGAAGCGACGACCTCCCGTACCCGATGCGGGCGCTCTACCACTACAAAACAAATGTGGTTGCAATGTGTCAGTTCATATTAAGTGCAATTGTGACAATTAACACCATCCCATCAAATAGATGACAAGCTATGGCATGTTAGCAGCTGCACGAGAAGGTTGTCATTTAGACAATTAGTGTGTAACGTAAGTTTCCAACCGCTACATACGCTTATATAGGTAACTGAATGATCATATTATAATTCAACATTCTATGTTTTGTTTTATATGTTATCGCCATGCATCTAATATATATTTTAAGTGTCAATGTTATTTTAATTAATTGTTAAAGAGTGCACCAAATTTCAATGCAGAATATATTTAAAAATCCAGATATCAAACCGCTCACTTTTCGCTAGCTATGATATAACAAAGTACTCCTAACATTTACGTATATAACGTTAACTAATGTCCTGTATTGGAATCAACAGTCACGATATATCACTGCCTCGTTAATGGAAGTGTGCGGCCTGTTTTCGAATACCGCTTTAGTAATATGCGTTTAGAATCAGTATAGAATACCCTATACTCTTTTATTTCCCTGGCACGATCCTTGTACGTGGACCGGCGTTCTTTGAAGCCGTCGTGAATTAGGAATCCGTCGTCTAGCACGGCAAACTGGAAACCGCTCATATAAAGTTCGCACAATCTGAAAATGAGAAAACAAATGAATCTCAGGCGTACAGTCAAGAACATCAAGAAATTGACAATCCGAGCGGAACGTTATTTGATCGTGAGCGTGATTGGAACGAAGTTGTAACGCTTATGAGCGGAACGAAATGTTGCTCTCTGAACGACACAATTATAATGAATGAACAAATCCAATCACATGAATGCTTCGCTGAATCTGAGCGGAACGGGGAAAAGCAATCACAATGTTATGAATGAGTGATCGTTTTATGAGCGGAATAGACCGTGAGCTGAGCGGAACGGAGCGGAACGGAGCGGAGCGCGAACGGTAAATTTGTCAATTTCAAGATGTTCTTACATGTACAGTCAATACTCGAATCAGTCATTATATATCATCCGCTCCCCGAGAAAACCAACATTGTGTAACCTGGGCAAAGTATCGATCCTGTTCAGCCTAAGCATGCCGCGTAGCTCGTTACGAGCCAACTCATCTGAATCTATATTGTTTGCGAAAGACACACTAATTATTGCCATTGGTGCTTAAAGTGATTACACACTTTAACCTGTATTAAGCCAGTGACAGTCAATGCCAAAACAAGTACTCTTGAAATACAGTTTATGACCATTAATCGAATATCATGAATTCATGATTCATTCTGCACAGTGTAACCTATTAACACAAACATTATACAAACCTGGCTCATGCGGTCGAAGCCGTATCCTTTGAAAGTCTCATTGTAATCTGGTACTTCGTCTCTTCTGGAAATTAGATACGGTTCCCAATACTGTTTCCGGTCTCGATAGTAACCCACACTTAGATTCTTGCCTACTTGTATCGACTTCCAGCGCTGATAGTCCGTATGCGCATGGCAATGACGACAAAAGTTATGATGAAATGGACGAACATTGCCCCGGTCCCACATCTCTATTAGCGTATCTCGTGTAACAGTGGCGTTAATTGAAACGTTTGTTTCAAACACAGGCAATATGAATGCCGTTTTCTGTTCTATATGTGTATTTATGAAATTTAAAAATTTACCATTCACATTCATAGAAGGTAAAATGTCTACATCGATGGGTAGCACGTATTCCGTGTAGGTGTTTTTCATTGCCATGTTTCTTAAAATGTTGATTGGGTACGTAACTTGTTTATTGGCAAAATTGATCGACGATTCATTTTTGTTTCCAATAAGAATATTGCATGACATTTTTATCGTCGTACGATCATCGTCAATGGTTGACATGAACTTCCAAATCTCTCGTATCGGAACACACAAGTGGAAACTGACTCTTCTTTTAACGTTGGCATCACAGTGGTGTAAAGCGGTCATATATTTCAATGTATCTGATATGTTGGAGCCGTAAGTAAACACGGCTATAGATAGAGGGCCGTCCCAGAATGCTGCAAGTTTATGTCTATACTGGAGGTCATTCTTACTGTAATGACTGCACCATGAACTATTGAAAACCTTGGTTAATCGTCCATTATCCACATGGTTGTCTGATCTAATGATGTTGATAATTGATATATATATTCATCATTAGATGTGTCCTTTCTAGCTTCATTGACAGTTTTAAACAAAACTTTAACATTGTCATTAAGTTTGTCATTTAAACTTAATCGATGCTCGTTGACTCTGTAATTTGCTTGGCTAATGTCGACTTCTGGTTTGCCGTTATGGTTTGTGTAATTCCTTTGTCCTAAATCGGCAATTCTTACAATAGGTTTTCCATTATTAGTCTGTCTATCATTCCATCCTGCAGCTTTATAAGACCTAAGGTAACTGTTACGAATACGTGTATGCGTATAAATAACCATCACTAGGCAAATACTAATAGAGACAAAACTGGTGAAATACAGAGATAGTCGAAGGTATTTCATGCTTCCTATATGTATGTTATTTTCTTACAAGAATATTCTCAATCACAATGGAGTATCTGAAAAAAGAAATATACAATAGTTCACGCATTGCCCCTTTTGAACATAAATCATATAACCTCATTATGGAAGTTTTTTCTGTGGAACATTATTCTGACGAACTGAGTCTAATAAGTAAACGTTGTTTCTATAATTAAATATATAATCAAATGAAATGTAAATTCTAATTTATATATATATATGAGCCGTCTCGCCGCAATAAAACCAATAGTGTGGACTCTTGCGTAAAGTATCGACCCCGATCAGCCTAACCATGCCGCGCAGGTTAACCCGGGCAGACACTTTTCGCTTCAAGTGGATTTTCTGTTTCAGGAATCACTACTCTATACATTTATCCCATTGAGACGGAATTTGTCGGCCCGGATGTGCAATGAAGTAGGCTGAACTGTATTGTCATGATTAAAACAGCTGAATTGTATTGCCATGATTAAAACAGTATAAAACACTACAGTTTTAGACGTAAATAGTCTAATTTAAAAACTTGAAATGAAACGCATATTTTTCAAATTAAGATGCCTATGATTAACAATAAGCGCATTTCATCTATGTAACGGTAATCCTGGCGAGGTTTTGTTCATTGGATATATACAATGTCAATAAGCGTACATTCGTGGTTCCATATATTGAAAAACACGCCAAGTCAAATCTCATTTTTAAATGTACCATTTGTATTACAATCGATGGACAAACCCGCCAATAAAGATTTTAACATATAACTTAGTTATTTTGTTAAAAAGAAATGCTCCCTTTCCAGTACAGTTATTATGATAATTTTAGATGGCATATACAGTTTAACTTTTGCTGCCTTATACGCATTAACCATACACTTTATTAACCAATTTTAAAAGGTAACTGTTCTCAATTACTTTCTACACATTCACAAATCTTATTCCAATCAGAGACACATGTGTACACACTAGACACACACACGTTAAAGCAGACATCATTAACTACTTTATAATGAAGAGGTATGACTTACCTAACATTCTTGTAGTTTGGAAATAAACTATTCAATCATATTAATGCGCGCCGAGGTAGTTTGGACAGATAAACTTGAAATGGTAATATCATACAACTTAAATTTAAACAAAACATATCTTCAAAAGACAATATAAGACACTAGAATATTTAAGACAAATGGATATGGTTCACCGGTAGATTGGAACAAAACTTTCTCCGATAACAACAAAAGTTGACCCTTTAAGATGTTATTCTTCAATTCAATACAATATTCGTTTACAATAGAATACTTGCCTTCATGCAGTAAACGACTTTTGAAACATTGTGACAAAAGGGAACATTTCTTTTGAAAGAGCAATTACTATTTAAGCCACAATGTTTTCTGACAGACAGACATAGAGACAGACAGACAGACAGACAGACAGACAATGCCTCGACTCAGATTTAAAAACTTGCGCCGTTTGTTTGAAAATCCCAAAGACAAAACCCGTTTATCACGGGATTCGAACCCGAGATCATTGGTACAAGTTTATCTTGTCCATGCAAAGAAGTAGTGTTTGTTGATTTTAAAAAGACTTTCGATTCGATAATTAATCGACATCTGTTCAACTGTTTAAAAAAAGAGAAGGAATAATTGGTAATAGGTTAAGACTGATTGTTTATATTTACTCACATATACGCGGTTTACCCATACAACAAATATGTAAAAGACAACTTTTTAATGATTTTAGCAAGACTATGAACATCTCTATATGTGTGAAATTATGAATATTGAATAGCCTTGAAAACATGTTTGCAAATGGAGAAATTGCCAAAATGAGCAATGTATCCACTTGCAAAAATGTTCTCAAAATTCGTCTGCTTCAGAGACGTCAGAAAGCGTATAAATGGGAAACGGTTCATAAACTTTCTAACCAATCAAATGTACCAGAGGTTTTCCGTCAAGGGGGTGTAAGAAGTACAACTATTTTTGTCTGCACAACAGTGAGTTATGTACCTTTTTAAACATAATTTGTACGCATTGGACACATTCCAGATATATCATGCATACTTGAAGATGACGTACAAGCGATGCAGATACTGTAGTTAATTCACAGTTGCAACTTAGCTCCATTGACGATTTTTACAATCGATCTCGTGTCAACACAACTCGTAATAAAACTAGAAACAATAAGATATAACCTTACGAAATTTGGTGTTACTTTGTTATTATATCATTGGAACTTTCAATGATGAACCAGACAATAAAACTCCTGTGTACACATTTGGAATACTTTCTACTCCGAAATAATATAGGGTGGGGAAAACCCACAGCTAGTATCTTATGCTAAAAAGTTCATTTTCGTAATAAAATCTTTTCAGATAATTTTTCGTACTTTTTTCCGACTTTAAAACTTTAAATTGTTTGCTTCAATAGTTTGACCTATTAATGTATACGCTGTTGAAATTTGGTGGACTAAATTCTCGGGAGAAACTAAAATGGAATGTATATTGTTTCATTGCGCATCGACAGCTAAGGTCATTTAGCGCGCAATTAAATTTATTTTTATTCATGATCCCTGGGTATACAAACCAGTACTAGGCTAGAAAATGTGCCTTGCCCAAGGGTACTCAACCATGACCGAATTGCCGCGACTGGGGATCGAACCAGGGACATCCTGTTTCGAAATCCCCGACGCTAACCACTCGACCACAGCGGATTTCTGAAACTAAAACGGTACACATAAAGTAGTGTAAAGATGTTCTAGGTGTAGGTCTGTAATGAAAACGTCTCGGTGGTGTAGTGGTATCATACCAAATACTTTAAATCGTGGTAGTAATGTCTGCCCTCCTTGGCGCTCAAGGTTGTGTGGTTAGTATTACGAATGACTGGCTAGTGTTAGATTTAATTAACAAGTAATACCGGATCGAAACTTGTCGAAAGCGGCGTGAAACACCAAACAATCATTCAATCAATTGTCAATAAATAGTGCATGATTTTAGCTGAGTGTGGCAGATTATCCCTTTGTATTGACTACTATCTGGAACATTTTATTTTGTATACAGATTGAAAGTTTGATCTGTCAAATGTAATTGTGTCCTCTATTTTACATTATATGACAGTTTTACTTAATGCTGTCTTCTTTAAAAACATGTTTTGAAATTTGGAAGTATATGTTCATACCGAATTGAAAACTATAAATTAGCTAATTTCTCGTTCAAATGATGTATTTAGATGTAGAAGTACACGGGTTTTACAAACATTTACATGTGATGTTTCCGGATATTATAGACATGAGTTTTATTGGGGTTTTACACCGCTTTAAACATTATTTCAGTTATATCTTGACGACATTTCACTCATTCATGATCCATAGGAAAACAAACCAGTGCTAGGCTAGATAAGGTTCCCACCATGACAGATACGGTTTGAAATCCCTGGCGCTAACCACTCAACCACAGCAGATTCTGATAGTAGTTAAAATCATTCTGATATCAATATCAATGCAATATTTATAATTCAGATTTTTATTCCCGATCCTACCTTCGAAGTGCTGCTCTGGCTAGTCCGTTTCGTTTGTTTTCTGAGCTTGAATCATCAGAATTTATTTGGTCTTGTTGTAGTCTTGGTTCATATAAATAACCTTGAATCGGACCTGGATCATGTCGTACCAGAATAGCATCTTGGTCACCCTCTAGTTCATCGACAATCGTATTTATTGCTTTCATTTCCATTATTTTCATTGAGAATGTGGGTCGTGCATTACGTCACTTTCGGTTTAGAGCACCTGTTAAAAATTGATTTCCAAAAAATTGGCGGTGCGTGAGAAACGGTAAATCACACAACTTCAATAGTTTATACCATCCCACGTAGTGGAAATATTTCAATCGCGACTGAAGCACAAGTTTCTACGAAATTAGAACTTCTTCGTTATTAAGTTTCGTTGTCTTTGTTGGATCGCTTTTACGTCCCCATCATATTTATTTAAGCCATCATACTTTATATTATTGAATATAAGTGCAATATTTAATCATGTTATATTTTCTTAAAATTGGCAGCGGGATAGGTTCTTATTCACCGTATATTACCTGTAGATTAGTAGATGTGTGTACTAATAATATGTTTCGACAACACTTTTTTTAAATTAGATCAACGTCTGGTCCTGCATGTATACCCCAGATTTCTGATGCGTTGTGCATTACAGGAAGTACTAAATTATCAAACAATTCACATTTTGCTTTGTGTTGAAAATTCATATCGTGAAAGTTGTTAAAGTAAGCCAAAAAGAGATATTGATCCCTTATCGGATAAATTATTTTGTGTCCTAAACCAGCAAAGGTTTTTGTACAAATTAACACCAAAATGGCTTAATTCTTCAATTTCTTCAGTTTTTTTATTATAAATAAAGAATTGATGTTTAAGTCTACTTTTTATTCTTTCAAATACAATGATTTTGGATTTCTTTGTGTTAATCTTTAATTTATTTGTTTGGCAACATTTATCTTAATTTTCTAACATGATTTTGATTGAATCTAGTGAAGGAGAGAATATAATAGAATTAGATCATCTGCGTATATATATATAAGGTTGAAAACAATTTAATTTCATCTAAAGTAAAGAATCCTTCTAAGTTTGCATCCATACTTTCAATGATATCATTAATAAACATCATGAATAAAGATAATATAAGATAAGATAAGATAAGAGACTTTATTTAAAGAGACTGATATAAACAATTATTTAGTTTAAAACTAATCTTCCACATGGTCCTCTATTATTTACAATACATACAACAAAAATACATATGAAATATCACATGACTGTAAATGTACATAACATAACAAATTAAGAACATCATCATCAATTAAAATACATCACTCTCTTTACCCTCACATTTATTGCAATTGACAGTTAAATGTAGCAAAGAGGTGAACTGGGGTCACCCTGTTTGACGCCTCCTGTGATAGAATTGGTTCTGAAGTATTTGAATTTATTTTTACAGCCGATTTGACTGATTTATACATTGACTTAATTGCGTTTATCATTTAAGTACTAACATTTCCTTCTATTTATTTATTCCGGTAAAGGAATTTATTCATTATGCTAAAAGCTTTTTCATAGTCAATGAATATGCAGTATAATTTGTCCCCATTACTAAGTGTTTTAGCAACTATTGAGTCTATTAAATAATAATTGGGAATATATTTTAGCTAACACGATATTTAAAGTTATTCCACTATAGTTTGATGATATCACCACTTTTAAATATTGGTACTATATAACCTAGAAACCAAATGTCAGGGTATATACTATTTGTAAATAGATAGTTAAATCAATTTAAGAGGTGCTCTTTGATGACATTATGAGATGTTTAATTATTTCAGATTGTGTCAGGTTTACATGCTTTATTATCCTTTTGTTGAAAGACAGTTTTCTGTAATTATTGCTGACTTATAGGTTGATCTAATGCGCCATCATCAATAACATTTGCAGGAGTGACTTTCATCTGTAGTTGAGTTTATATTTGTTGATAAAAAATCATTAACATAACTATGAAGTTCATCAATAGGTGAGACATTTTCAATATTTGAATGCTTTTTTCTTTCAAAATGAGCGAGAATTTGTTTTAGCAGTTTCTTCTAATTCTCTTCCTATTTTGACTTTAAAATTAGATTTTGCTTACTTTTTTACATATATTATATTTTGTTCTCATATTAACAAATTGCTTACGACTTTCGTCTGTTTATTTTTTTCTTATAATTAAGACTATATTTCTTACCAAATATTTTTAAAGCATTTTCATACAAAAATGAAGATAAACAGTTAACATGAGAAACAACATCTACATTGATTGACACATTTGACAAACTATTGATTTCATTTTGCAATAGATTTTTAATTTTTTACAGATATATAATATAATAGCGATTGCTGCCGAACGGTTGCCGAACTCATCCGGGAAAATGTCCTGTTGACTTCGCCATGAATTGAAATGTAAACAATTCGTTTGTATAAGCGGCACATACACCATCAATTGTATTGACAATAATAATGTCACACTATTATTGAAACATATGTGTTGGCCACCAACGGCACAATACTATTGCGCAATATTTTAAGTAATTTGCCCCTTGACCATTGCTGGGAATGGATGGATCCTCTAGTGGCACTAGCTGTTGCATTTACTGTTGATACTCACGGTCAATTGTATTGTCAATTCTCGTGATTGACAATATTATTGTCAATACAATTGATCGTGTATGGGCCGCTGAATGTTTCGACCCA
>JAUELF010253196.1:0-11759 GCA_031471495.1 Clinocardium nuttallii
CTGTTTTCTTATTTCTACATGTACAACGAAATATTGCGGCTTCTCTTTGACGCTTTGCGTCAAACATTCGTCTTGTATTACTTAGTAATGGTTCTGCAGTAAATACAGCGTAATATAAACTTAGTAATGGGTCTGTAGTCAAAACAGTGTAATATATTACTTAGTAATGGTTTTGTCGTCGAAACAGTGTAATATATTACTTAGTAATGGTTTTGTCGTCGAAACAGCGTACTATTCTTCATACTAGGCTTATAGTTCGCAAATGCTGCTTTAAGGTCGTTGATTATTGCACAAATAAATATTGTTTAAGTCGTGTAAAGCTTTCGAGATATAATCTAGTTTTGGGTTCTATAGTATATGAAATATATAAAGTTTTCAACAAATAACGCAAGATACTCATGTAAATAACTCAAGATACTTATGTAAATAACGCAAGATACTCATGTAAATAACTCAGTATATAGTCTCCGGAAGTCGACTGACGTTCATTCGCGATGAATGTTGACCAATATTTGATCTTTTCTCACGAACATTCAATGAATGTTTTACTAGGTTTGGAATACTTTCAATTGTAGTTTTCTTATATAGTATAAACGTTTCTAACACCGGAAATATTTATGAATTCCAAATTTTCAACAATAAACAAGTTAATAACACACTGGAAGATATCCGGAAATAAAGCTAGGGACTCTGATGTAAGTAATTACTTGTTTAACCAATGATTATGGTATTTCATGAAACAGTGTGAAATATGTCAATGCTTGATACACGTGCAATAAGATAACTTAGTGTGTTCTATACTATCATACTGTCGTTGGCAAACATATACATGTTTGTCAATTTCAGAGTTCCTACGATAACTTGCTAAATACTTGTATAACACGTTTAACCCTTTCCCTCATACGACAATTCTGCAGCAGACGACTTTGAACAGATTTTGACAATAAATGGAAAATCTCTATAATTGAATGGATGACCTATGACTAAAAGTGGAAAATATTGTGTCAAAAGGAGAAATTGCATGTTTTGTGCAATTTCTTCTTTTGTCACTTTGTTTTAAAAAAGCTGTCTGCTGCAGAGGCGTCAGAAAGCGTCTATATGAGGGAAAGAGTTAAACCTGTGTGGATACTCAAAAGAGCTGCATAAATGTGAGGATTCTTTCGAGTACCCACTTTATATAGTCTAGTTGAGTAATTAGAAATATTTTGTTGTAAATACTTTATTACTCCCTTATCTAGATCTCGGAGGAAAAAACTGGTTTTATTAATCAGTTGTTATAAAAATATGCATTACAATTTGCTTTTTAAGGAAGAAGACATTAATTTGTCAAAATAAATCACGAAAGTTGAAAATTCATGCATGACGAGTCTAAAATAACTGGATTCTCAATATATAGAATCACAGTACACTTCTAGTTCATCAAGTGTATCTCAAACTCTGCAAGAAAGTAAAGTTAGCCAAATAAAGCTCTTACACTTCATTCATTAATAAATGCTAAGAAACAACAGACAAGCAATATATCTATTTTTAATACTACACCCACTCCATTGACAGATAGCCAAGGAAAAGTGTTAAACCCTTTAAGTCTGGCAGTAGTCATTATATGCACCGTTTGCCAAATTTGCATTGAAAAAAGTACAATAATATATTACATTGGATTGTCACTTACTTGATTCAGTGTGATTTGGAACCAGCTAATGTTGATTCGTCTCATCTCGTCAAATTGACTGGGAGCCCAGGCTGGAGATTGGCTATTTTCACAAGATATTGTCATTTCAGAAACATCAGGTCTTCATAAACACTGAGTAAATGTTAGCCATATACAGCCATGTATACAACTAACCAATAGTGAGACGTTACACTGATGTTTAAAACATGACAATAGGTATGAAACAGACAGATAGCCAGCAATCAGACTCAGGCAGCAAATAGAACAAAATCTCAGTCCATGCTTACAAAATGAAGCCTGAACTTTGCTAACAGACCTTTTTTTGCTTTCAGACAACATTAAGATATTTTCTTATATCCTTCACCTCTTCATGCATGTAATGGCTGCCATATCAGATAAGACTTTCAGACAAGAAATTGTCTCTTTTGACAAGTTTAAAGAGATTCCAATATAAAGTGAGCCAATAGAATATTTGGGATGCAAACATTGTAAGAATACGAACAATCTCATGTTTCCATCTTCACAATCGGAGCCTTCAACGCTCTGAAACACATTTACTCATTGATGCATGGTGCCAGTGCAGATTTAAAGTTTTATAATGCTTTCTTTCATGATTTTTCAAGCTTTGGTTTTTGCATGTCATCCAAGATCACACTAGATATTTGAAGTCTGGGTGCAAATCTTCTCAAGACATATCTGTTTAGGAGTCTGTCATTGTAATTCTTACTT
This sequence comes from Clinocardium nuttallii, assembly GCA_031471495.1. NCBI lineage: Eukaryota > Metazoa > Mollusca > Bivalvia > Cardiida > Cardiidae > Clinocardium > Clinocardium nuttallii. The sequence goes on from JAUELF010253196.1 coordinate 2,399, forward strand.
TGATTCATTCAGACTTAGAAGAGGTCAAAATAAATTAAAATTAAACCCCAGCCCCTTTACAGTCTTATTTGCAGATGTTACTCCTGTGGGGCAACCAAACCGAGACTGATTATACATGCATGTACATTGTATATCAAAGACGATTCTTTCAGATTTCAAATAAAATATTGCAAATGGTTTTCTGGACCCAGATATATTCTGTAATAATGTCAGGCATGGAATGCAAACAATATTACCCAAACGATTACGGAATGGAATGCAAACAATATTACTAAAATTATTCAGACATGGAATGCACACTAAAATATCCGATTCATTGAGGCATGGAAAGTACAATAGATTTTCAGTGATGGAATGCACACTTTATTTGTTCAGACATGGAATGCACACTTATTATAAGATACATTCAGGCATGGAAAGTAAAATTCAAGAATTTCAGCGATGGAATATTACCAATGTGTTCAGACATGGAATGCACTTTAATATCCTATACATTCAGTCATGGCAAGTACAAATAAGAATTTTTCATGGAATGCACTATTTACAACGGATTCACTCGGGCAAGAAAAGTATGCAGTTTAGAGTTTTTCTGGGACGGAATGCACCTAAATCTAATTCATTCCGGTATGGAAAGTACAATCAAGATTTTTCAGAAATGGAAAGTATGATAAAGAATTTGTAGGGACGGAATGCACATTAAATAATGTTTCAGTGTAGATATGGAATTCACACATTTATTTAGGTTTGGGATACACACTTTAATATGACAGTTGAGTCTTGGAATGCTTACAATAATATAACTCTTAAAATCAGACAAGGAATGTCAAAGAAAGTGAATATCTATTTTCCCAGCCTTCGGGATGGATTTAATCACCAATGTTTTATCTTGAGACAAGGAAATATTGCAGATACAGAAACTTGCATTTAAGAGTTCAGCCATGGAATGATAATCTTGATGGTATAAAGAGCTTGATGTCCTATCACCAAATTTGTCTAAATGGTGTGGAAAACACACTAGCTAAATACAGTATGTAAAAATAATGCTATTATGTTGCAACTGCATACTGAATTTCTGGTGGTCATGCCATGTAGTCTTTATAGAATTGATTTATATTGATTGGGGTTTAACGCCGTTTTTTAATAATTTCTCTTATCACGGCGGCCAGTTCACCTTCTCATGTGTTTCATGGTTTTCTCACACCAGTACTCAACACAACAATCTACAACATAGACTTAGCCTATTGGTGGAAGACGAATGAGCTACCGGGGCTCGGCAGTCATTATAGAAAACACAAACCATGATTGGTTTTGTAGTTTAGAGACAAGATGCAATCACTGATTTCTCATCATAGGTATGCATACAACAGCAAATATATTTCTCGTGGAGATGCAATATTGCTATACACAGTCATTGCAGACTCAAGAACAGCACATACCCAGTTACTGCTCTCAAAAAAGATAATGGCCAAGCTGCCAAAAAGGTGTGCACTTTTAGGAAGCATCATACATTATCAAAGATTAGCTTGGTACATCCAAATTCTCTCGGATCTTCTAATCCAAGTTGTTTATTTCAAACAATAGCACACTAGACAATATAGAATGGGACATCACCAATTGAAGAGCAATATGCTAAAACATAGAATGCTAATCAGAACAGAATCATTGTGATGTGATGATCATTTTCTTTCCGTTTTCTTTTTTTAAACCCATGAATGTTTTCTCTGGTTGATGCAACAAAATGTTCAACTACTACAACAGTCTTTGAAAAAAAGTTTAAAACTTCTTACCCATCTGCAATCCTCATCATTTGGTGAATAGAACTACATTTTATTTAATGTCAACTTTATCATGAAGAATGCTGTTAAAATCCAGTGGAATTTGTATGTCTAGAAAAGCCTTCCTTACAGGATATTTACATTCAAAATCAAGTTCATTGAATTTCATGCAATATAAACTTTAACTTTAATGGTGACTGAATCTTTTAAATTGACAATTTGAACATGTCAATTAATTAATCAATCCCTATTAATTTAGATTCTGTACACCTAAACAAACGTTCACATCTATTGTGTCCAGAAACTGTCCAGTAACTGTCCAGTAACTGTCCAGTAACTGTCCAGTAACTGTCCAGTAACAGCATGGTAACAGGAGTAACAGCATGGTAACAGCATGGTAACAGCATGGTAACTGTCCAGTAACAGCATGGTAACAGCATGGTAACAGGAGTAATATCCTTTGTGCACTTTGATCTAAAGTCATACTTACTTGTTTATCTGGAATTACAGGATCATTCCTGGACATCTCGTTTTAAAAAAACAAACCGTAAAAAAACAAACAGATTTACCTTATTTTTGACAGCATTGTCAACAGCTTCAGGGTAGCCATACATCCTTATTCCCCCTATTATAACCCTTTCCCTCACATAGGCGCTTTCTGACGCCTCTGCAGCAGACGGCTTTTTGAAAACACAGTGACAAAAGAAGAAATTGCACAAACATGTAATTTCTCGTTTTGCCACAATGTTTTCCACTTTTAGTCAAAGGTTATCCATTTAATTAAAGAGATTTGCTATGTTTTGACAAAATATGTTTAAAGATGTCTGCTGCAGAATTGTTGTATGAGGGAAAGGGTTAAGATAAGCTTTAACATCTCCAAAGCATTAATATGAAAACAAGAGGACCATGATGATCCTAAATTGCTCACCTGATTTAATATAAATTAAATAGTTCTTACTTTATGCATACAAGGAAAACAAGGATTGCCCCATGGTGGTTATGCTTATCAACAGAATATCTTTTTTTTAACAATATTAGTAGGGGATCACACAAGGAACATTTGTGCCAATGGACTACAAAATTATAAGGCCTATACGTTTGGAAATGAAGATGTTCAATCTTCTTAAGTTTTCATTATAAAAACATATAGGGGAAATAAGCCCCATCCCCTGGTGGCCATGTTTTCAACAGATTGGAAATTCTTCCACACTCTATGTAAATTGTCACCCAAGGAACAATTATGCAAAATCATTTTCAAATCGTGCGAGAGTTTTTAATTTTTTCCACAATAGACATTTAAGAAAAACAAGCCCCAAACCATGTGTTTCAACTGATCGAAACAATTTCAACAATCTTGATAGGAAATCACCCAAGGAACATTTGCGCCAAATTATTTTTGAACTGACCAGTACTTTTTTTTTTAAAGTTTTCACTATATGTACATATTAGAAAAATCTGCACCACGCCTTGACAGTCTCATTTTTCAACTGATCTTATCAGACTTATCTCATCACAACAATTTTATCATTTTTTGGCATATTCAACTTTTCTGAACAACTTTGAAAGAGGGTCTGCCCCTGGACGGCGAGTGATCACAAATGCTCAACCAGCACTTTGTGCCAAGGCAAGCTAAATACTGCTTAAGAATCAGGGGACCATGATTGTCCTAAATTGCTCACAGATTCAATAGTGATCAGAGTAATATGTCAATCATGTCCAGAGTGGGACAAATTAACAATTGGTTAGACTGATCAACTTGTAGCTTAGCAAGCAGAAAACACTTTTATAGACGACCACATAGCTATCAAACAGCAGGGAACACTTTTATAGATGACCACATAGCTATCAAACAGCAGGGAACGTTTTTATAGATGACCACATAGCTATCAAACAGCAGGGAACACTTTTATAGATGACCACATAGCTATCAAACAGCAGGGAACAATTAGATGACACTATTGTTTATGTCTAGGTAAGAGACTCTCATAGACATTTCAGAAACAAAGACCATGTGTACTTACTAGGATTGTATCATTCGTGTATTTGTTTACAAAGTGACATATAGCTTATTATTGAGTTTTATGAACATATGTGAACCAATTTTTCTCTCAAGTTTTATGATTTGAAATCGGTCCAGACAGACAAGTTTTCAGTATTCCAGAGTCATGGTATACACATAAGGGATGCAAGAGCTTTCTTAGTTAAAGCAAACCTTCCTTTTTCCCTATTTAATTTATAATAGTAAAAATTGTACCTTTTCCATTTAATTTTTCGTGCTTCAGTAACTTCTACATTGTTCATGGTGAAGAAACTTTCCAGGGTTTCAGTGGACAAATCTGGGTCAAGGTTGCCACAGAATAGTGTGATTGGTTCTGAAAGTGAAATTCTTCGGTCAATCAAGTTTCATATACAGTTGAACCTCGTTAATCCGGACACTTTGGTTACCAGAGAAAAATGTCTGGGATGCGAATCTTTCTGATAAACAGACAATCTCTCTGGCGCCATTGTGTCTAATATAATCATTCTAAGATTCTAAAATGTATTAATTCGGTGAAAATTTGGTATGTTGCCAGTTAAAATATATCCTTAAAATGCGCTTTAATTACATGATTTGCAGTTTCAATTTTTGTTTTTGAAATTTGAATAAGCGCCCTTTATAAAATCACGTCCTTTAGACATATTATACCAACTCTCCAATGAAAAGTTGTTGTGTTAACTTTATATCCAATCATGTTATCCATAAATCATGCATGATCTCGGTGACATATGACAAGCCAATCAACTGCCGTCGACCAAGTGCTACCAAAGCAACACAGAATGACCTCCTGTGACATATGACGTAGATGGTCATTTCCACAAACAAAGAAAAAGATGACAGCTTATAAAAAGATCTATTGGGCGCTTTCCTATTTGTCAATATGTTTTCAAATTCGTCTGCTGCAGATGTAAAAAATACGTCTTCAGGCGAAAAAGGATTAAATGTTTTTTTAAGTTTACTTATTCATTTCATCATAAGTATTTTAAACAAAATCCAAAGGAATTGATATATAACAATTTGCATAAATACAATGTTCTAAGCTCAGATAGACACTCTCACACACACACTTGTTATTAAAGGTGTTCTTTATGAACATCTGAAATAGGGCCGCCTATTCAAAAAGCACAGAATGAAATTAGAGGCCTGCACACTTTGGGAGTATGCCAATCAATTCATTCCTTATTTCTACTTACAACCATCATTGTAGGGGTCTTTAAGAAACATCCCCAAACGGCATCCACAAGTAATAAAACCAACACATCTATGATGCAAAGCAAAATCCGGGACACCTTATTATGGCTCTTATAAATATGAATTTGCAAATCCAAATACATCATATCTGTAGCAGACAAGTTTTAAATCATTGGGACAAAATACGGGAAATAAATTAAATTAATCATTGAATCGTGTTGAAAATTGTTTTTCCCTTTTGCAAAAATGTTTTCAAGTTGTCTGCAGCAGAAGGGAAAAAAGGCATAGATTTGCATATTGAAAAGGGAGGGTTAAACAATTCTAAATGCCAGTTTTATGTTGTGTTTCTAATATAATATTATACTACTTGAAGAGATCAGAACTCCTGGTTATCTAGGTCTCTTATAATGTACTTACTGTTCGGGTCCTCTTCTTCTTCATCGTCAGTTTTCATTTTCTTTGAGCCATCATCATCATCATCTTCCTCTACCTCATCGATGCTCCTTTTTGCAGAACCATTAACTAAAGCCAAACCAATTCAGTGAAACCATGAAGTTGATTTACAACAAGGCAGTATGTAATTTCTACTTTTGAATGTTAATGACACCATAAACAAAGTTGCGGTATACTGTATGCACAATTTACAATATGAGAAAAGAAGTCATGTGCTTCTGAGATGACTTGACTGCCCGACAGGTTACGTTCAACAGTTTGAACATATATGCGTAATTTACAATATGAGAAAAGGAGTCATGCTTCTGAGATAACTTAAGTGCTCGAACGGTTTTGTTCAACAGTTTGAACTCAAAACAGAAATTGTTGGTTCCTAAATGCAAACAATGTTTCTAGTTAATATTGATTTAACGTATGTTTCTCTCTATATACCCTATAGCACCCTGTAGCCACAAGTCCTTTTATTGGAAATATGTTAGCCACCCATTCTATATTTAGAAATGTGTTGCTATCACTTCTATTTTTAGAGGTTGATGCTGCTAGTTCTATTTTTATAAGTACATGTTTCCGTTTCTGATTCTAATTTTAGAACCTAAATCAACTATATCCTCCAAGCTAGCAGGGAAAAGTGAGCAAAGTGAGCAAAGTGAGCAAAGTAGACTGAATAAGCATGTAATGATGAAACAAAGTGTTTCCAATCATGTCAATCAGAAAAAGCGACAGACGTAAGAACCAGACTTGCTACTTTCCCACATACAACACTTTATGAGCTTCTGCAAAGACGACTTGTGAACAAGTTGTGGCAAAAGAAGTTATTGCTTATGATGAGCAATTTCTTCTTTTCCAAAAGTGACTTCAACTCTTTTCAGTAATATCTTTGGTTTAAGAGGTTTTCCATAATTTTTCAAAGTCATATGCTGCAAACTTGGAAAAGGGTTATGGAGTGATTGAAAAATAGTACTTCAAATATTAAATAATAAGCACTCAAAGACCTCCCTTAAACAAATGAAATTAGCTTTTAATTAAGTTTGGGTAAATCTTTATTCCTTTTATTTGTCCATCTTACATTGAATTTCTATATGAAAATACTAACCTTCTTCCTCTTCAGCCTTTACTTCCATTTCCTACAAACAAAATAATGACAATCAACAGCTTGCAAGTATGGCAATTTTTCAAAGTTAGCTAAATCAACCCCAATGATAAATAAAATACAAAAATGTATATTTTAAACAAGATTTCATGCAATTTATTAGGGTGTCACTATAGACTGGTATACCTGTACATTGTGATATGCTATTAAATTGTATTGTACAGTGATTTGAAATAATTGTACCTGTATTTGGCGATATTTTCCCTCACATACAAAAAAGAGAGAGTATTGCCTATCATTTTAAATGGTTTAAGCTCCGTCAAATTATTCAGCTATATGTATGACTTGGGTATCTGTTGAATATGAATACCACAGGTATCAAATCTGTAAGTGACATTGATCACATGTTTATCAACCTGTCACTTAAAGGCTTGATACACATGGTTTAACACTCCCATTTATATTGATGCTGGAATGGTTGACAATCAATGCGAGTTTTTAATAACCTGGACCAGGGACGTAGATAATACCTTCCTGAACTTGATATTAATGCATAAATTTTACTCAATGTTTTCATTAATTAACAATGTATGCCAAATGTTTCGAAAGAAGACATTTTTAATATTATTTTTTTGTAAACAAATCACAACCAGAGATTGACAGACATGCGCAATCCGTTTGGCGAGCTCATTATTCAGAAAGGTTTTAAAATTATTCAAGTGACCATATTTGACTGCGCATGTCCGTCACAGCTAGTAAATTGGTCGTAGTAAATAAATATTGTCGGTTATAAGATGTACACCCGGCAAAGGTGGTCACAATAACTTGCCTTGTGATTTAAAAATGCAAGTTTTATTATTGATAACATTTGAATATATGCCATTTTTCCTTGCGCATCCATCTTTTCAAGAACATATGTCACATACATATTTGCATGTGGGAAAGACGCAAGCACCAATGTCATATTAATACTCCTTTTGCAACCTGTTTCAAAGGTTAATTGTCATATGTGTGTATCTGCAAATTTGAAAGACCTATGCAACAATGCCATGACAACTCATCCTAAATTGGACACTGTGCAACTTGAAATTTCAGTTCAAATCAATATTTTACCTGATCTTGAGGGGTTTCTGTGTCACCGTTTTCTGGAGGATCTAGAAGGGCGTCCTGACAAACATAAATTTAGGTCAAATAATAGTGATAAAACAAGGGTAAACACATTTTTCTACTAAAGCACAACAGTTTGATAAACACATTACAACAACTTTACAAGCAAAGCCTTTTAAACGTTTATCAACCAGAAAGCCTTGCTGGTCATGTATTGCTCACCATAGTTCTATTGAAATACGTCATGTGACCGTAAATATTTTACTATGTATCTTGTAGGTTGAACGGAGATCTGCTTGACCATTTTGTTCATGTAGCAAGTTTTTGCTACCAGTTGACCTTTATGGCAGGTAGCAAGTTCCCATTTCAAGTAGCAAATATGCTACTTGCTACTGTTTATTTTGAACCCTGATAGTAAAGTACTGTGAAATTGACCTTTGACCTCAGTTGTTAAAACACAAACAAGTCCAAATTATATTAATATTTAACCTGTGTATGAAGTATGAATGAATTTCATGCACAAAGGAAAATTGCTAGACCTCAGATGCCTTTTCATACAGATAAGTCATTGTAACCTTGAGTATGACCTTTAATTTAGCTCAGTGAAATGCAAAACAGTAATAAAGACAATAATTGTGAAAATAGGTGTTAACCCGTTCCCTGATATAGATGCATTCTAACGCCTCTGCAGCAGACAGGTTTTTGAAAACATAGCGACAACAGAAGAAATGAGCAATTTCTCCCTTTGTCACAATGATTTCCACTTTTAGTCATATAATCAAATAAGACACTAATCATGACTAATGTAATTACTCTGACCTTGATCTAGGTCGATGAAATGCAATGCTCTTAAAAATGTGCATGATGTCATTGGGACATATCCGTTCAGTATTTCCATCAACTACCTTGATGTGAGGTTAGCACTCAATTTTTCATAATTCCTGAAGCTAATGATGAGGTAATGTGAAAAATTTAGTGATGAATGATTGGAGAAATCTAAACTGTTTAAATTCTTGATGATGGACACAGGATGATCACAATAGCTGACATTAGGTCTTCCATGCGAAGATTAACAAAAAAGCAAATTATATCCAACTAAACAATCATATAGATTACCATGAAATGTCACTTATGAATCTAGTCTCTAGAACATAGGTTTCTTTAATTATATACATGTGATTAATAAAGCCATGTTTATATTTCTTATGATGATAAAAACCAGTTTTACAAGGGTTAAAACTTTTTGAATACAAACTATTCAAAGTGCATTGAACATGCATGATCAACATTAAAACCCAAAAATAAAAAGTAATGGTATGGCCCACCTGATTCAACATAATATGAGTGAGTCCCATTATTCTACCTGATTCAACACAACCATAATATGAGTGAGTCCCATTATTCTGTGTCTGATTCAACACAACCATAATATGAGTGAGTCCCATTATTCTACCTGATTCAACACAACCATAATATGAGCGAGTCCCATTATTCTACCTGATTCAACACAACCATAATATGAGTGAGTCCCATTATTCTACCTGATTCAACACAACCATAATATGAGTGAGTCCCATTATTCTATCTGATTCAACACAACCATAATATGAGTGAGTCCCATTATTCTATGTCTGATTCAACACAACCATAATATGAGTGAGTCCCATTATTCTATGTCTGATTCAACACAACCATAATATGAGTGAG
>JAUELF010253206.1:0-21104 GCA_031471495.1 Clinocardium nuttallii
CCAATTTTCAAATAATTTTGTAGAAATGTTCCTTAAGTGACCCACTATCAGATATCTTCAAGCCAAGTTGATTGGTTGGGGGGCTTATATTGCTAAAGTGAAAAAAAAATCAGGTGAGCGATCCAGGGCCATCATGGCCCTCTTGTTTTATTTTTATGCCGTGTGAATTTTATTTTTCTTTGACGGCTTTTTGATGAAACTTCACATGGGTAAGGAATAAACATTATAGGTAAGACAATATTGTTTAACCTGTTTTGGAATTGTTGCTTGGTTACACAACTTTGCCTTGTAACTTCTCTGCATTGACTTGTAACTTTGCATACAACCCCTTATGGTGATATAGCATAGCAACTTTGCATATTATCTATGTAGTGCCTTAGTCTTAACTGTTCAATATACTCTTAATAAAATCACAAGTAGCAATAGTGCCATTTTAGAATATATAACTGCATTTGTTTATATAGTTCTTTTTATTTAGTATGGGTTTAAAGGGTTGCGTTTGGTCAATCAAACACTTCCAGGATCCCTGGCTGAAGTGGCTTCAACTAGATGTTTGGGGTAATTGATCTAATATGACATTACTGTATATTTTCAGGTAAATGATCTGTAACCTATGAACACTGTAATTAAATTACTGTTTCATATGACCTCATATTGAAGACCTGAACTTATGTGTTAATTATCAATATGGAACATTGTAACTAAACATGTCATAAACAATTGTAACTAAATATATTTGATAAACAATTGAACCTAAATATATTTGATAAACAACTGAATTACCAATATGGGACGACGAAAGAAAACTTCAGTGTCAGACTATAGAGCCAAGATGGAATATAGACGAGAGTTCGTGAGAAAGAAAAGACAGAGTTGTCAGGTAATTCATTTTCAATTTATATAATTTTATTCACACAGACAAACATAAGACAAACTTTAGTTAAAACACGTTCATGTGATAAGCTTACCTGTATTGTACATAAACATATCACAACCCTGCACTTCAAAATTAGACTCGACCAAGACAAAATCACAATCATTATTGTTTTAGAAACATATCATACATGTACACAAACACTGATGCTGTCAATTAACTTTTAATGTGTATACATGTAATATAATATAATTGCTGCTTCTTCAGATAAATGTTAAACATTTTGCATCAAAAGATTAATTATATATTTTTTGCTGCTTCAACTTATACAAAATCTGATTTTATCATTTAAGGACCACCTTGTTACACATTCCCCTAAGTTGGAGCTAGAAGTACAGACGACTTGCCCTGTGTCAGATAAAACTATCCCACATCCTGACAATTCCGATTTAGACTCAACTAAGGTAAAATTATAACCGAGTTCATCATTTGTCAAAAGAAGAATAAAAAAATGTACAAATACACAAACATTGAATATATTGACCAAGATACTATAATTATGAATGTTGACTCTCTCTATAATGGCCTAAAGATAAACTTAGTAAGTACTTTAGGTAAACAAGGCATAATTGATCATTGTAGAGAGAACTTTATAATTGTATCATAGCCATTTATGTTATACAAATCTATATTAATATGAAATAAGACACATCACGCAAGAAAACAATTTCATGAGTACCATGCTACATTGCTCGATCACTACTTCTCTGACCAAGCGGAAAGGCGCAAAATGCAAAAACCTAATTTCATAACATCTGAAAGATCCAAACCGAAATTCCGTGAAATGGAAAGAGTTAGAGATATGAAATGTAAACAAACTTTAACAGCCAATCTAGAAGCAAGAAAAAACAAATGAACGAGAAAAAGTGGCTAAAAAAAGGAAAAGACAAGATGAAGAATATAGACAAATTTCAAATGAACGTGAGACAGCAGCTAAAAAAAGGAAAAGACAAGATCCTGAAGTACGGAAAACAAGAAATGAACGAGAAAAAGTGGCACAAAATAAGAAAAGACAAAATCCAGAAGTAAGAAAGACAAGAAATAAAAAGGAAAAAGTGGCACAAATTAGGAAAAGACAAAATTCAGAAATAAGGAATGTAATAAATGAAAACGTAAAAGTGGCACAAAATAAGAAAAGACAAAATCCAGAAGTACGGAAAAAAAAAAAGGAAAAAGTGTTACAAAATAAGAAAAGAGAAAATTTAGAAGTACGGAAAACAAGAAATGATAAGGAAAAAGTATCACAAAATAAGAAAAGACAAAATCCAGAAGTGAGGAAAATAAGAAATGATAAGGAAAAAGTGGCACAAAATAAGAAAAGACAATAAGACATGAAATTGAGACACCAGCAAAGAAAAAGAAACGTGAACTCTCAAGTGCAAAGAAGACTAGTATACAAAACAATATAACTGACTTCTGTAAGAAAGTTAAAGAGGGTCCTTTCTACATCTGTTGTTCCTGTCAAAAACTGTTGTATAGAAGAAGTGTTAATTTGTTTAAGAACCATCATTTCAGTTCCTGCAAAGAAGATATGTTGCACACATGTACAAATAGTAAACAGTCAGTGGACTCCCAAATTTATATTTGTTCAACATGTTCTCAATATCTAAAAAACAACAAAATTCCTCCACAGTCAATCGGAAATAACTTGAGCTTAGATGAAATATCCCATCAATTACAAGATTTAACAAGTCTCGAAACTACATTAATAAGTAAACGTGTTCCATTCATGAAAATACTAGGGCTACCAAAAGGAAAACAAAAGGCTGTGCATGGTTGTGTGGTCAATGTCCCAAAAAATCCGGATGAAACATGTGGTGTGCTGCCTCGACTTCCATCATCAGCATCCATTACCGTCAAACTTAAACGAAAATTGATATATAGAGGGCATGTTTATAAACAAACAATTAGGCCCTGGAAAATTATGCTTTGCACTACTTAAAGAACACAAGCAATAATCCACATTATAGTGTAAATGACCACTGGCAGGAGATCTCTGAAATAGAAGACAATGATCTTTGGCAGGCTCTTACAAATAAAGATAATGTATGTGATGAAAACAATAATTTGACACTCGGGGATGATCAAAGTCAAAACATTAATATAAACCAGTTGGACACAACACATGAAGTGGAAACACAGGAAGTGGTAAATGTTTCTACAAATTTGAATAATAGTACCGGTAATGAAGGAAATACTAATATAAATGAACTCCCAGATGAAGAACCAAATAAAAGCGACAATGAAGATGATGAGGAAAAAACCAGTCACAATGATCTGTCTGGTTTACCGTATGATACTTGTATTCAGCCTAAAGATTTAACATCTGACACAGATTTCATACTCTCTCTTGCTCCCGGAGAAGGGAAAAAACCACTGTCAATACATACAGACAAGCACAATGAAGAAATGTCTTTCCCTCATTTATTTCCCTCTGGCATTGGTGGCTTGGACTCTGAAAGACCTCAGAAACTGACTGTAAAGCAGTACTTTAAAAGTCGTATCCTGAATTGTGATAACAGATTCTCATCATGTATTGAATATCTTTTTTATGCACAATACAAAATTGAAGCAAAAGAAGTCAATGATTCTATGTCAATAGCTATGAGAAAGTGCAAAGGTGATGTTCAAATTAACAAAATCACTGCTCGTCAAGTAAAAGACGCAGAGTTTCTTAGGAAACTGACAAGAAATGACCTTGGCTTACATTTCCTACAGAAAGTACGAGGATCTCCAGCCTACTATAACAAAATGCTGTATGATCTGATGGGAATGATTCGGCAGCTTGGGCTATGTACTTGGTTCCTTACATTATCTGCAGCTGACATGAAATGGGCAGACACCATTCAAGTAATTGGTGCACAAAAGGGTGAGACATTTACAGACGAAGATATTTCTAACATGACATGGGAACAGAAAGCATTCTGGCTAAGAACAAATCCAGTAACTGCAGTTCGCCACTTCGATCATAGACTCCAATTGTTTATGGACATATTAATATGTGGGAAAAGCAATCCTATCGGTGAGGTTCAAGATTTCAAATACAGAATCGAATTTCAACAGACAGGTTCGCCTCATGCTCACATGGTTATATGGATAAAAGATGCCCCGAAAATCTCTCGTGAAAACAGACCTAATGTAGAGGATTTTGTCAAGCAGTATATAACTTGCAAACTCCCCACAGAGAATACTGAACTACGGAACTTAGTGGAAACTGTCCAAAAGCATAGACATTCAGCCTATTGTCGAAAGCCTGGGAGCAGCTGTAGGTTTGGTTTTCCAAGACCACCAATGGAGAGCACTGTAGTTGTCCTTCCTCCTGATCAGCCTATAACTTCGAAGAAATCATTTTATGAAGAAATCTCCCATGCTGTACAGGTCGCTGTACAAGATGTTCAGACAGACTCTACTCTTACACTGACAACACTTCTTGAAAATATAAATGTCTCTCCAGCTAATTTCTTTGAATTAGCTGAATGCTTCATACACAATTATAGTGTACATGTTTTATCTGCATGGGGTGCAAATATGGATATTCAGTTCATCACTAATGTTTACGCATGTGTTATGTATGTTGCCTCATATATGAGTAAACCAGAAAAAACTCTCGGAGATTTGCTCAAATCAGTAAGTGAAACATGTGAACCTCAGGGTCCCAAAGCAAAAATGCAGACTGTTTCAAAGAAGTTCCTCAGTCACAGAGAAGTTAGTGCACAGGAGGCTGTATTCAGACTATTGTCATTACCATTGTCCAGAAGCTCTAGAGAAGTTCTTGTTATTCCTACTAATTTGCCAGAAGATAGAACCTTTCTTCTAAAGCCAGTGAAAGTCATTCTGCAGATGGATGATGATGATGAAAATCTCCTGATGAAATCAATGCCAGAAAAATACCAACAACGCCCACTTAAACTAAAGAATGTGTGTATGGCTGAATTCTTTTCATCCTACAAAATGGGGAGTTCACGCCAAGCAAAGAAACAGGATGGTGATGATACTGACAATGATGAGCTAGAAAATGTAGATGAAGATATTATTGTGCATGAGTTCAGAACTCGAAATTTACCAAAGAACATTACGTTGCAATCAGAACAAAAAATGACACTGCGCAAAACTCCAGCCATACTCAGAACTCATCAATTTAATAAAAACAAACATGAAGAACAATATTTTCATTCCAAATTAATGCTATATTTGCCGTATAGAAATGAAGACGATTTAAAGCACACTGACGGAACTTACAAACCGCAATTCCATGAAATGTTTGAAATTATTGAAGAAAACATGCAAATGTATGAACTAAATGCAGAAGAAGTTTCAAGAGCACAACAAGATTTGCAAGAAAATGGACCACCAGAAGATGCCTGGGCACAGTTGGCTGCAGAAACAGAACATACAAGGACTGAAGAACGTGCAGAAGGTGCAGAACCTGGTCCAGAACATATCAATTTGGGGCAAGGTGATGTCAATCCGCAAGATATAGGTTTATTGAGATATGTATATGAGATTAATAAGTCATTAGTATGTCGAGAGAAATGGTTGGAAATGACACACACTTTAAATGAAGAACAGAGAAAGAGTCATCAGTTCATAGTTGAGTGGTGCTCTAACATGACATTATGTTATAGAACAAAACATAAACCTAAAAGTTTCCATGTCCATCTCAGTGGTGGTGCTGGAGTTGGAAAGAGCCACGTGGTTCGAACTATTGTACAGACTGTGAATAGAATGTTGAATATAGGTCAAACAGAAGATGATATAGTAGTGCTAGTGACTGCCTTAACTGGCGTAGCTGCACATAACATTGGAGGACAAACACTACATTCCACTTTTCAACTTCCTGTATTCTCCAGAAAAGATAATGATTACATACCTCTAGGTGGTGAACAGCTAGCCAAAATGAAGTCCAAACTTGGAACTTTGTGTCTGTTGATAATAGATGAGATATCATTCATAAGTCCAACACTACTTTTAACTATTCACCACAGACTGACGGATATTATGACATGTGATGATCCATTCGGAGGAGTATCAGTTCTAGCAGTAGGTGACTTATACCAACTACGACCTGTATCACAGTCTCCAGTATTTGGTCTACCGAAGTCAGATCCCTTGGCACTGCTGTATGGATCATTGTGGAAAAAACATTTCAAATTAGTAGAATTGATGGAAATCATGCGCCAAAAAGATGACACTGTCTTTGCATCAACATTAAACAGAATTCGAACAAATACACCTACGGATCAAGACATCAGTCTTATTAGATCATGCGAGACTTCACAAAACACTGACACATATCCAAAATATACCCTTCACATATTCCCATACAACAAAGATGTTGATAGCCACAATGAAACAGTCCTTAGTAGTTTGGACAAACCAAAATTGATCATAGTCTCAGAAGATTCGAAAAGAGATAGGGAAACTCAAAGAGTAACAACAATACAGTTAGAAGAGACTGAAAAACATCTTCGTCGTAATCTAATATTATCAGAAGACTCACAGGTTGTTCTTGTATCAAATGTCAATGTGTCAGATGGACTGGTGAATTCAGCTATGTGTATTGTTACTGGTTTTTATCCTCCTATTGAACCAGATGATGATTCTTACAAACCAAAGTATGTGTTTGTTCATTTTGACGATGTATCAACTGGAAAAAATACAAGAAACAAGTTTAAAAACATACTTCACATAAATCCCCTTTCGACACCAATTGCTGCAGAGACTATACCTATAAAGAAAGGGGCTGTAACTGTTTACCGAAAACAATTTCCACTGAAACTTGGCTGGGCAGCAACTATCCACAAGACACAGGGTAGAACTCTCGACACATTAGTCATTGGTATGAAAGGGACATACAGAGCTGGCCAAATGTATACTGCTCTTAGTAGAGTAAAGTGTATCCATGGCTTACACATATTGGGAGAATTCAACAGAAAATCAATCAAGGTAGATAGGACAGTCCAAATTGAGATGGATAGATTGCGAGAAAAGCATCTCCTGTCACTCAAACTTCCAGAAACGCTCAAAGTTACAGATGATTTGTATCTGAAATTAAGTCTACTCAATATCAACTCCCTTAAGCCACATTTGGCATGCATCCTTGCAGACCCTGTTGTGATGTCTTCAACAATAATATGCTTAACTGAAACATGGCTCAAAGGAAGTGATTCAACGACTTCTCTAAACTTACCAGGAAACCTAACAATGTACCGCAAAGATCGCCCAATGAAGAATGCTACAACAGCACATGGTGGTGTAGCTATTTATTTCAGTGACATCTTCCATGTTCTCATTAAATATGACATGAACCTATCTTTAGAATACCTGACATTACTTCTAGAAGACAGAGGCAGTGGCTTTAGGATACTAGTGATTACTATCTACAACAGTCCATCCACTCCAGTTCAGCCATTCCTAGAACAGCTTGACATTCTGTTGTCCTCGCTACCTCTTGACAGTGTACCTACAATTTTAACTGGTGATTTCAACATCCATGGTGCTAATAATAACAATACATCCTCAAAAAAACTACATTATTTAACCAAGTATTATGGACTCATCCAGTGTGTAACCAAACCAACTCATAGATCTGGCAATGTACTTGATCATATTTACTTCAATAGAACTATCTTGACATCAGCGTTATTGACATACAACCTAGTTCACTACACTGACCATTTACATGTTCAGCTAGCTGTCCCATACTTAAGCCTTTTTCATTAGAAATTGTGTGAGTAATGTGGCAAGCTTGGGAAATTACAAAAACACTAACTGTAAAATGGACATATATAATTCAGCACCTTGTGACAGTATTATTTTAATAAACTACAAAAATGCCAAGATGATACAACTTCCATTGGCAAAAGTGAACCAATTCCATTATAAGAAGAAACACAGCTTGTATTGATGTTTTTTAGCACTTATTAAAAATGATTATGATTGTACATGTATAGTGTTAAACCTTATTTATGACCATACAATCAACTGACTCCTACTATTGGTTGACGGTGTAAATTTAAGCAGCAAATATGGTGTCACTACTGTGTCAGGCACCGGCTGGGGGTATTCATCACATTCAGTGCTAGTTAAGATTAATCTTGGATAAATAAGGTTTCCAAACAGCATTTTCATATATCTCCTTCACACTTGAAGCCTTAATACACAAATCTAATATTTTATTTTGAACTATTTGTCGTGTCACATCACCAGTTCCATGAACAGACAAGAGTATATGTGCGCTGTTGTCTTCAAAACCAAAGCAACTCCAGCAATAAAGTGGGCGCCACTGTCTTACATAACAAGATGTGCACCGATGTTATGCACGTTCAGTCCACAGGAGCCTTGTGGATAGATTCACAAAATAAAATTTATCAAGTAACATTTCAGCTCGGTCCAATTCAGCTGAAGTAATTGAATCACCCAAAAGTAGGTATATACCTTCTGATAGAAGACAAAAATGCTGTAAATATCTATCTGGCAGGATACCTTTTAGGAAAGAGAAAGAATAAAACAGGAGCCATGTTTGAAGTTAGAATAATGTTTTTCGATGTCTCTTGGTAGTCTCTGTACAAAACTTGGGGGCGTTATATTTTTTAACCTTTTACTTATGACCGTTACAAACTTTCCAATTAAGTAACTTTTTCCGCTCTGAGTCGGAGAAAGCCACAAGTAGAGTCAATTCTTTGTCACACCCATTAAAACACCGTGCATATAATCTGGTGTCATTCCATTCACGATATGAAACCATTGCATGGCCAGAAATCCAGATGGTGCTGCTATGCCTTTAATTCTCTTTTCGTAAGTTGCTTTAGGACCTTTAACGTACTTGATGTCATCTGAATCTCTAATATCAGGTTTTTGGTGTGTTGACTTGTATGGGTAGCAGCGACTTTGACCCTTCCCTTGTTTTACTACAATTCCTGGTTATTCACAGGTGATGCAGCCATTCTCTCCATTATGCATCGTCATGCTTGCAAAATAGGTTTTGGCTTGCAAGTCCATAGTTGCTAAACAAACACAAAGCTTAACTAATTGTTCTCCAGTTTTAGTTTTAATACTAATTCCATTCTCATATAAAAAAAATTGAAATCTTCTGCAATGGCGAGAAAGTATTGAAAAAATGGTGGATTAGCACTTCCTTGCCAAATTCCCGCCAAAACAGTGTTTCTCGTGAAAATCTGTTTTTCAATGATAGTTCATTTATTGAGATATACACTTGCCAAAGTTTGACTTTGCTTGAGCTATACAAAGGGATACCGTCTGTATTATAATACCACTAATATTACAGTAGTCTGATAGAAAGTTACCAGGTTGGCACATGTTTTTATACAATACTCCTTGGTATATATCAGACATTACATGAAAACATTGACTCACTTTATTTGTATTATCTCCTCAATAATATTCTCTCTTTCTAACAGCAATTTTAACTGTAAAGCAACGTCACAAGTAATAAATGATGAATGCACCTTTCTTTTCTCACACATCTGTTCATTGAAATCTCCTTTATATCGAAGACTGTTGCAATTTTGCGTTGCACACCTAAAAACAAGGATCGTCAGGAAAATTTTGCAAGCAAATATGGCAGTAGTGAAACACTTTAAATATAGATTGACAAACCTCTGAAAATATCGTACTCAATTTTATGTCATTTACTGTTTCTGGGGTTTGACATACAACTTGAGTAAGCATAACAATGACTCTGATGCAGATTTTGACTGAATGTAAGAAGCAATTCCAAAACAGTTTAGGTCTTTTTCATTTACAGCAACCATTTCATTTTCCTCATTGATATCAATATTCTCACTAGAAACTGTCGCATCACTAGCAACTGAGCTACTGTCACTTAATGTATCGTTATCACTTTCAAATGAATTATCAATGGGCTCTGAATCAGATATTTCAGCATCAGGCACATTTTCAGGAACTAAATGTCCAAAGTTATCAAATCTTGCCTCAGTGGGTCCTCTATCTGCATATGCTGACATATCACAAGTACTTTCTTGACACCCTAAATCTTTATTTCTACAAGCTTCTGGAAGAGCTGATGAAAACTATATCTTCATCTGATGTTACTAAACAGCTCTCTGTGTCTTTGCTTTTCAGTTCATTATATGGACTTTGCAACACTTTATCAGGCATTTGGTATTTTGAGGCAGACTGTCCATGTACTGCATCAGATCATATTTTCCTCATAAGTGTTCTTATAGGGATAGGGATGGAATCATCATATCTGTATAACTTCTTTGATGGTTTAACAGGACCTGAAATGAAGGTGTATATAAACAGCTTCAATTGCTGAAAAAACATTTAAGGGTTCATACATATTGTGGCAAGAAATCCTTTGGTGTGCTGTTTCATCACCATAGAGACCAGACCTTATATCGCTCACCTGAATCAAAAGAAAACATATACAAATTGCTTGATTAGACCTGCATGATTCATGTAGGGTGTATTTAAGAGCAAAAATTAAAATCAGGTGAGCTAATTATGGTATTGCATAACCTTGTTTTGGAGTAAAATAAAAAACATTTTTATCTAACAATAAACTATCAACAAAGAATAATGTTCTTAAAGATTTGTAAATTAATAGAAGAGCTGTCCGAGGACAGCACGCTCTACTATTCCACCACTTTTTAAGTTACTGAGATATGGAGTCCAAAAAGGGCCATAACTTGCATTTAAAACTTGATTGTTTACATAGTTGTGATGGTTGAGAAGGGCCGTATAAAGTTTCAATGCAATGAATTAAGTAGTTACTAAGATATGGTCTCTTAATGTAGTTGCATGCAAAACTTTAATCAGAATTTATTAGTCCAAAAAGGACCATTTAACTTCCATAAAAAGCAGGATAGAGTTATTTAACTTGAAAACTAACATAAGTGTAAAAGTTGGGAAGGGTTGTATAAAGTTTAAAAGCCATGTATCAAGTAAATACTAGGATATTGACTCTTGATTTAGTTGTATGTAAAACGTTAACCCAGTTTCTAGGTAAAAAAGGGCCATACTTTGCAAACTATATCGGCAAGAGTTATCACACTTGATTTTTTACATATGTGGGATGGTTGGGAAGGGTTGCATAAAGTTTCAATACAATCTATCAAGTAGCTACCAAGATATGGTCTCTAAATGTAGTTGCACGCAAACAATTTACCAGAATATCTAAGTTAAACAAGAGCTGTCAGACAGCATGCTCGAGTATTCGGCCATTTGATGCTATAGACAACAGTTGTTACCGAGATAGTAGCTTGATAGTATAGAACTATAAATCAAGTTTCTAACTTCAAAAAGGGCCATAATTTATAATAAATTCAGGCAGGAATTACCTTACCTGATTGTTTGATACCTTTAAAGACTATATTGAAATCTTAAATCAATCCCTGAGTGGTAATTGAGATATGTGCATGATAGTAGCATGCATGTAAAACTTTAACCAACTTTTCATACAAGAGTTATCTCACTTGACTGTCTGACATCATTAAAGATATGAATGAAGTTTCAAGTCAATATCATTAGTAGTTAAGGAGATATTGCATGAAAGTACATTGCATGCAAAACTTTAACCAGAATTTCTTAAGTCAAAAAAGGGCCATAATTTGGATTATATGCTGAAAAGAGTTATCAAACTTAATTGTTTATATAGATGTGATGGTTGGGAAGGGTTGAATAAAGTTTCAATGCAATGCATCAAGTAAATATAGAGATATGGACTCATAATGCACTTGTCCTGCAAGGTCATTTGAAGATGTTTAATAAGTGTGTGAAGTTTCAAAGCAATAGCATCAGTGGTTTCTTAGAAAAAGCCTTGCATGCAAAACTTTAACCAAAATTGCAACGCCGACGAAAAAAGTGACTAATAGCTCTCATATTCTTTGAATAGTCGAGCTAAAAAGGGCCATAACTTGCATAAAATGCAGGATATAGTTATCTAACTTGATTATACACATAGGTGTGGTAGTTAGGTAGGGCTGCATAAAGTTTCAATGCAATGCATTTTGGAAATACTGAGATATGGACTCTTAATTTAGTTGCAAACACAACTTTAACCAGGCTTTCTGAGTACAAAAGAAATAACTTGAATAAAATGCAGGATAGAGTTATCTAACTTCATAATCCACATAAGCGAGCTAGTTGGGTAGGGCTGTATAAAGTTTAAATGCAATGAATCAAGTAAACTCTTATTTTAGCTGCACACAAAATCTTACCAGAATTTCTCATTCAAAAAAGGGCCATAACGTGCATAAAATGCAAGATAGAGTTATCTCACTTGATAATCTACATAGGTGTGATAGTGGGGTAGGGTTGTTCAATGCATCAAGTAAATACATAGATAAGGACTTAGTTGCATGTAATACCTTAACCAAGGTGTGATGAAGATGCCGACACCAGGGTGAGTAGTATAGCTCTCATATTCTTTGAATAGTCAGCTAAAAATGAAAATTATTTCAATATTTCATCAAAGAATTTGAGGAAAAAGCAATAAATAACCCTAGTTTGCATAATAAAGGATATAACATCCAGTTAATAGTGAACGTTCTTAAATGATCGGTTGGCTTGTAATTGTTTGAATATTTGAAGAATTCGTTTCAAGGCATATCCGCAATAAAACAAGGGACAATCTGTGTCTCATACTTACTACAATTATGTACGGAGTGAAGATGAAGAAGGACTCTTTGTTTTGATGACAAAGCATTTTCACAAATCAAGCAATGAAACTTCCCATCCTTTTGCTGGGACAAGTGAATTTTGTGAGCTTCCTCAGTTTCATTCTGTGCCATAATTAAAGGAACCTGCGAAAACAACAGTTCCAAATTAGCATTTCAATTCTCATTAATGATTATTTGTATTACAATATTGGTCACATTTTGATTGATTTTTTTTATTTGCGACTTTTCCCTGACTGTGGCAGCCCTGCAATTGCAAAAAGCCTCCAATGGAAAAAATGCATCTTACAGTTCTTATGCAAGGCTCCGAAAGAAAAAGCTTGACGGACGGACAGAAGTCCTAACATATGGGTACTTCTGTGGCTACTCCTTCGTTCTCCCTATTGTTTGATTATCTAATGATATAATAAGAGAAATAATAGCCACATAAGAGTTAACGGGAATGAATGCAAATACACCTAATATCGGTATAGCCAGCTTATCAGTAAAACCATATCCCTATGCCTTTTGATCAAGTTTGGTGAAGATCAGATAAAAACTGTTTGACTGTCTGCCTCGCCCAGGTAAGCTTATAATACGTTTCTTTGGGCATATATAAAAAGCCCGGTCTACTTACCAGCAGCAGCAGTAAAATCGATTAAGAATGACCTTCTTATTTTCATCTCCCCACATCTCTGTGGAATCTCACTTGTACTTCTGACAAGACTGACAACAGTCAAGAAATCTGTAAGTGGAACAACAATGTATAAATAGTGTCATTATCAGGTAAATTTTCAACAAATCAGGCATACATGAACAAGTTACTCTTAGCTCATTATTTATCAAATTCAACCTGATATTATATACACGTATCCTCTGTGTGTAAAGGTAAGATTGTGTAGACAGGACTTTAACATGTGTTTTGAATTGACACATTCATGTATAAAAAATATTGCATACCAGTGGTCAAGTTTGAAGCTTTTTAATAAATAATATGACTACAAATTCTCATTGTTTTGCTTCCATGTGGAACTCTCTGCCAGCTGATGTTGCAGATCCCTACCCTAATTCAGTTTTAATGTTAAACACAACTTGTGACAAGCCATAGTTTTTCAGGGCTTTACATCACATTTTAATGTTGCTGTATTTCGAAGTAGTCAGAACACAAACCTCTTAAAAATCTCTAAGATGATTTTTTTTTTTAAACTTTCATAACATTTATTATTGACAAGAAGTATTTTTAATACGACTTGATTTCGAATATAAAAAACAATCGAACTGACGAATTGAGCTGAGAATCATTGCAACTAAACAAACTGAAACATTTATCTATTATCTATCCGTTTAATATTTCCAGGGTCAAACCATACTTTTTTAACAGAAATAATCGCTAACTACGAACGTTTTCATTTTGTCGGCAAGATCGGCAATTCGCCTTTGGTCCCTACCCGTAATTACTGGAGATTATCAGTATAACCATTGTCCACATTGACTACTTTTCTTGCATCAAGGATGCAGGTTATAAAAATGTTCACCATTTGTTTATAAATTCGGAGCAGCGAAACAATTTTGAAGACGCGCTCTTTGATTGGACAACAACAGCCAGTGAACCAATCAGAGTGCTCATTCTTCCAACGTCGGTTTAGGTTGTGCTGGTAAATAATATCGAGGTCAACTGACTGTATTTGTCCGTTACAAATGAAATAAAATTATTTTCGGGAGTCGGGTACATGATAATAATAGGAAAAATACTTACGTTATGTACCGTGTTTCAGCAAATCCTGTTTCCCCTTAGGAACGACAGTTATCCAATCAAATCACTGCGAGGAGTTTCACAACTAGTATCACATGATAAATTGCGCCACCTTAACCTAATTCTATTTATAAGTAACCAATCGCAGAGTACCAAAAACCACAGAGTACTTAGTACTGGACGCGCAATTTGAAAACCAAAATGTCGGCAGCGTCTGTATTAGTTTACTGGGTTGAAGAACGACAATGGTCGACAGTTAATGAAACGGCAGTAAAGGGAGAGACTCTGCCGGGAACACGACCTTTTACGAAATTCCAGGGAAAATGGCACCCGTCGCTAGTCATTGCAAGTAAGTTTTAATGACAGATTTTTCGATATTGAAGACGAATGGGGGTTGAAACTTCTTTGGTAGCCATCTTATTAAATTAGGCCTTATGGTTCTGGCTCAGTCTTGTTATTAATACACCTCTTCGGAGGTTGCGCCTATACCACTGTGTGCATAACGTTAACTTCATATGTATTCAGTTAAACGTCCATTGGAACGAAATGTAAATGGGCGGTAGCCAGTGATTTCGACCCAAAGAGATTTCGACCCCACTTTTATTTCACCCCATTATCGGCTTATAAAGGTGTGAATGGATGGTTTAACACACATTTGTAATAAACAGTCATGTTTAAATAATAAAATACTATGATTGGCTATTTAATTATCAGTCAATTATGATTAATTAGGTGTATACTTGTATTAAGGCTTATCGGTTTCGGGGATTCTGCGACGTTTTAACGTTAGATTGATTATCTGAAACGTTTATCATGGCAACGTCGTCTGTCATGGGACAACATTATACATATAGAGAAGCCCTATAATTGAAGGAAAGTGTAAATCCACATTATGGCCATTGCGTAATGTATCGACACAGATAAGCCTGCACAGTCCGCGCATACTGATCCGGGCCGACACATTCTGTATCAGGGGGATAGCGGTATAGACTTATGATTCCTGAAACAGAAAATCCACAGGAGACGAAACGTGTATATCCGGGTAAGCCTGCGCGGCATGCTTAGGCTGATCCGGATCGATACTTTACGCAGATTATACAATGTTGGTTTTCTCCCAGTATGTGTTTATATATGTACAATGTATCTTAAACCTTTTGACACGTACAGACGCGTCTGTAACAGACAACTTTGTGTGCGTGGGGGAGAGGGAGAAATTGCTCATGGTTAGCATGTTCACATTTTGCCACAATGTTTTAAACTGCATTAATAAATTATAATTTCTTCTGTTCATCTGATTCCATACTTTAGTCGTCTTCTATAGATTTGTTGTATTTTGGAAAGGGTTTAACTGAGGGGATTAGGGTGGCTGTATCGGGTATCGTTTGTATAACCAGATATTTTATCTTATTTCCACCTATTTGTTATCGATTTCCGACCATTTGTAAAATAGATAGGTGTGGAGGTAGATCTATAGAGAGTCATATAATGTCTTAATAACAGAAAGGAATATACATACGCTTGTTTGCCTTAGTGGATTAAAATTGTTTCGTAAATGCGGCGTGAATTGTTTTCATATGTTGTGTTTATATTCGATTTATAAACAAGACCGGACGATAGTTTCTTCTTTCATAGTTTCTATTAACTTTAAGTGATTGTGACTTGTAAACTGGCCTTGTAAATTCTTGTATTCCTACCATTGACTTTACACTGCAATGTAATTTAACAGTTTGTCAGATACATACGATAACAGACGCCAATGTAATTTAACAGTTTGTCAGATACATACGATAACATACGCCTCTGTGTAGCAGACGACTTTTCTAATCATTTCTGAGAAATTGCTTATATTCCCATTGCCACACTGTTTTCAATGTATTAAAGACGTATTCTCTTACTAGTAAAATTCTCTATTATTATCTAAACGTTTTCAAAGTCGTCTGCTGATGATTCGTTGTACTTGAGAAAGGCTTAAGGGTTTTTCTAATGTTAAAGACAGATACATGATAGAAGAAAACAGTATCTACATAGTGTGATACATTATATGAAAAGTACAATTTTCTCTCATATGGCAATTTCTCCGTTACGTTTTACACATTAGTTTTTAGATAAACCATATAAGTATGTTGAAGATGCGTCCCATATTGTCAGTATGAGACAGTTTATTCGTGTAACCGCGATACGTATGGACATCTGTACATGTATAGGTTATTTAGTGATAGTTGGTTGATTGATGGGGGTTTAACTCCGTTTTCAACAATTGTTTAGTCCTATGACGGCGGCCAATTCACCTATTTATTTCTATAACAGACTAAGGAGTCAAGGTATCAAAAGAAAGTATGTTAATGAATAGTTCGTGTACGTGTAAATCATTCGTTTATGCGACACATGTGTGCATTTTATTGTATAGAGAGTCGCTCCAGGCAAATCTTCGTCATGGCAATGTTTACCCATTGTGTAACTAGATCAGCCTTAGATATGGATCTACCATGTTCGCCACAAATAAACGTAAAGAAGCATGGAAGTGCAGGCATATCTTTACCGTCACTTGTTTCTAAAGTATACTAAATACCAGTTGTTTTTCCAGAATGTTGCTCGGTTAATATTTTAATCATACGTGTATCACCTAACAATTTCCCACACACAGGCGCTCTATGACGATTTATGACAATATTGTAGAAAAAGTAGAATTTTATCATAATGATCTAACATTCACCTTTTGTCAAATTGTTTTCAATTTCTTTCAATAACTTCTTTTATTTATCGAGTGTTTCTTTAATTTGTCTACATCTGGGACTACTAATACGTATCAGTGGCCAGTCTACATGTATATAATTTCAGAGTCGTCCGCTTAAAATTTAATTTAGGTGGGAAAGGATAAAATGACCCACAAACAAATATATTTACGGCGTAGAATGGTATGTTATTTCCGCTAATCATTTTATCGACGTCTTTCGGTAAATTAATTGATAATATTGATTCCGTTACTCAATCATCGTACTAGCACCAGGGATATTAGATGTAATACTATTTTAGAACATTGTCAGAATGAATTTCATCAAATACTGTCGAAAGCAACTAGATAAATAGATGGGACTATTAAGTGTGTTTCGATAATCATATTTGTCCATCGGTGTATTACTTATAACCTCCGTTAACCTTTTCCCTCATATAGACGCTTTCTGACGCCTCTGCAACAGACTGCTTTTTAAAAACATAGTGACAAAAGAAGAAATTTCTCAAAACGAGTAATTTCTCCCTTTGCCACAATGTTTTCCACTTTAAGTCATAGGTAATCCATTCAATGATAGAGATTTGCCATTGTTTTTGACAAAATATCTTCAAAATCGTCTGCTGCAGAATTGTTGTATGAGGGAAAGAGTCCTAATCCAAGGGTCAGGGTTTATATTTCACAAAATACAGTGTCCATCTTGTATATAGGTTGTTAGGATGAGGTGTCATTGAACTGTTTAAGTGTACGTTTCATGGGAAGCCTGTAATAACTCTCAGTTAAAATGACCTTAGGGGTTTGGATAATGGAAGCCCGTAACAACTACCAGTTAAAATGACATTAGGGGTTTGGATAATGGAAGCCCGTAACAACTACCAGTTAAAATGACCTTAGGGGTTTGGATAATGGAAGCCCGTAACAACTACCAGTTAAAATGACCTTAGGGGTTCGGGTAATGGAATTAACACGTGTCGCACAATTAACCATTTCCCTCATATAGACGCTTCTGTAGCAGACGACTTTGAACTTATGTTATCAAAAAATAGAAAATCTCTTTAATTGAATGGATAACCTATGACCAAAAGTCGAAAACATTGTGTCAAAAGGAGAAATTGCACGTTTTGTGCAATTTCTTCTTTTGCCACTATGTTTTCAAAAGGCCGAAAAGTGGAAAAGCAGCCACTTGCTTGGAAAGTATGTTGTGTGGAGTACTGGTGTAAACAATCCTGGAAACCCATGAGTAGTCGAACTGGCCGCTGTGAAATGGCTGAAACATTGTTGAAAACGGCGTTCAACCCCAATCAATCAATTAATTGATCAATCTGTCCTGTATAGAATAAATCGGCAACAGAAGACTTTGAAACCATTTGAGAAATTATGTTAATCAAAATCAATATATGTAAAGAGTTAATTGTATTATATTGTAAAATACTTTTGTAATGTCTCCACTTGCCACACTATGTTCGTAAGTCATGTACCGCAGAGTATCAACATAGGTAGTAAACTTAAAGTATCTCTCTTGTTTCTCAACGAGACCGCACCACATGCTCGCTGATCGAATGAATCAGTTGATGCATGCAATGCGCCTTATTTAGAGTCCCAGTCTTAATTTTACCTGTAGCTAGAAGTAACAGAAACAAACAAGCAATGGTAATTTTCAGCAGATCAGAATTTGTATGTTGAATTAATCGGAGTTTATATGAAATTACGTGACTTTAGCACAGGTTAGTTAGTCTTTCAATTCACCATTAGACTGGCATAACTATTTTAAGAAACGGTTTAACCATCTGTATCAGAAAGATTGTGATAACTTGAAGAAATAATGTGAATAGGAGATATAGATATTTAAAATTGTCATTTTGAAAAAGCTTTACCATACAGTTAGTGAATTTTCCGGTTCGGACATATTTTGACTTAACAAGCTTATATAAATGATTTGATGTTTTAATTATGACGGGCATTGTTTTAAAAGAATAAAGTTGAAGTGCTTGAAAATATAGAGAGTGTTAACGTGTGTCACCCCTAAAGCAGCCAACATGTTTAAAACAACCATTTAATGTTGTTCCTAAACTTGTTTAATTCATTATTCACTTTACCTTTGGTAATCCTCTTCCTCATACGACAATTCTGCAGCAGACGGCTTTGAATATATTTTGCCAAAAGGTAGAAAATATGTTTAATTGAATGAATAACCTATGACTAAATGTGGAAAACATTGTAGCAAAACGAGAAATTGCTCATATTGAGCAATTTTTTCTTGTGTCACTATGTTTTCAAAAAGCCGTATGCTGCAGAAGCGTCAGAAAGCGTCTATATAAGGGAAAGGGTTTATTTAAGCAGTCGATTGGTTTTAGCAGGGATAGTTTGGAGGTCGTCCGGTCTGCTGAACACATACATCTGTACAGTTTGTACACACACCGACTGTGCTGAACACATACATCTGTACAGTTTGTACACACACCGACTGTGCTTTATTGGGGACATTTGTTGAACCTGTCGGTCATGCTGTCAATTCACAACGTGAGAACATCGATAACTCGGAGACGATCTCGTAACCATCAGGTAAGTCAATTATCACCTTTCAATAGCATGTGAATTACTTTTAGCGAGTCAACAAACGGTCAGACACATACAGACGGTTTCTGGTAAAACTGCAGCAGACGACTTTTGAAAACATTGTGGCAAAAGATGTGAAATTGCTTATACTGGGCGTTTTCTAATTTTGCCACAAGCTCTTCAACTCTGTTTCGAAATTCAGTTCTTACTTACGGAGATTTGTTCACATATTTGCCATTTTGTTTTCGAAATCATCTGCTGCAAATGTGTTGTATATGGAAAGGGTAAATCATTGCTTTCTATTTATACATGAATATCCAACAATGTACACTAAGAATAAACAACAGGTAAGTACAGGTTGATCTTGTGTTCGTATGTGCGTTTTGCCTTGTACAGGATGATAAAGTGTTTACCCTTTCCTACTAACAGGCGCATCAGCAGCATACTACTGTTGATAACACACATGCATTCCCGACTTTCATTAGTCCTAACATACACATAATGTTTTCATTAAGGACTAATTCCAGGATTTTTGAAATTCCATATATACAAATTTCAGGATTTCTTTTGGGCAGGATTTTTGGAATGTTTGTATTTGCCAAAACAAAACCATAACAAATACAGTTTGGAATTTAAATCTACATGAAATAAAAATTGTTTTAACTTTTATCATGTCTGAAGCAACAATGAAAAACCTTAAACGTTTAAAACATTGAGAAAACGGTCAAATTGCTGAAGACATGAATTCCCTCCTTTTCAATAATAATTATAATAAGTATTTCACAGATGTTAAAATTTATCCTCATATGTTTTAAAAGTAGATCACACTTGAAACACCATTTCAGCTAAATTGTTTATTCAAATAATTGATGATGCATACACTATATATATGGCGCAAGGTAGTTGGGAGTCCCATTACTATTTAAAATACAATACAAAAAAATATATATTGTATTGTATTGTATTTAAAATGTGGTTTAAAGTATGAAATTAATTGGGTGCGAAAAACTAATTTATTCTCCAAAATGATTGTTTATCAGAATTTGTTCTTTTCTTATTTTTTCAAGCCAAATACACATTTAATATCACATATATTTAATCATTTAAGTGTAAAATTAGCTATCTATCTGTAATAGTAGGTGTTTCAGCATTATTTCGAAATGTTGACATGTTTTATTCCACTGCATTTCATTTGGGAAAGAATTTATTTGATGTATAGCCTTCTTTCTACTAAGCTCGGCCCTTGCACTCGTTTCGTGACGTATAAGAAATCAATTTTTAGAGCGACAATTTGTGTCTGAATTACTCGTCAATATTTCTAAGTTTACATTTTACTTTCGATTATTTCCCTTTATATTTTGTCAATATGAAACACGTAACGAACTGCGGAGAAAGCATTTTGGCGTTCACGACCGAAACAGGCATATTTGAGACATATGTTTTCAAAATATTTCTTATTTTTGTTCATGTTACTAGTTTATGTTGATATTT
>JAUELF010253207.1:0-11759 GCA_031471495.1 Clinocardium nuttallii
AACAAGGGTAAATGTTGACGACGCACGACGGACGGACGCCCGACAAAATGTGATCCCAATAGCTCACCTTGCACTTCGTGCATAGGTGAGCTAAAAAAGAGCTGAAAACGCTGTTGCATAAGGCGAAATATCCCATCATAACAACAATGTTTTCAAATGTCGTTTTGCCTCAGATGCGTGAAATTATTCCTTTGCGTAATTCAGATTAACTAGCGATTTGCCGATATGATGTTATTCAACGTAGGCGTACTTTTATCTTATGGAAAATATCTACCTAAATAAGAAATATCAAGGAAATTGTCCAGAACTTCGCTCGTTAAATCACTTAATGCCACAAATAGTGATTATTCGAGACATTACGACAGCTGGATATTTGTCATTTCCCTAAACTGGCCAATACAACGAAAAAAGTGCGTGATGTCGCTCATTATAATGCAGTAGGTCACTTAATATATTCTCTTGTGCCCTAAATAATGTTTTCGTTAATGTAATTCGGTAATTGGTCACATCATTTTTATAAATGGACTTTGATTGTTGCGGTTTAAACGCCGTTATATCACGGCGATCAGATCACCAACCAATGTGTTCCTGGCTTTCTCACACCAGCATTTCACACACAAATATGTCCAAGCAACTGACTTCTTTTCCTCTAATGATTGCGATCCCATTGGTGGAAGATGGATGACGATCGCTGCTTTAGTTTTTTAGCACGAGTTCATGACTATACTATCAGTTATCAAACGTAGTGGTTAGCCCTTTCACTTATATAAATGCCTTCTGACGCTCCTTCAGGATACAACTTTTGAACAAAAATATGGCAAAAGGACAAATTTGTAGCAAAAAGGTTAATTGCTCAATCTGTCAGACTTGGTTTGAAAGCCTTAAATTAACAAGTCTAAATGAGCCGTTCCACGAGAAAAACCAACAGTATGGTATTTGCGTAATACATCGACCCAGATCAGCCTGCGCAGTCCGCGCAGGCTTATCCGGGCCGACACATTCCATCAAAGGGGAATATGGTATAGAGTGATTCCTGAAACAAAAAGATCCACTGGAGCCGAAAAGTGTCTGCCCTGTTGGCCTGAGCGGCATGAGTAACGCAATGTTGGTTTTCTCGCCCAACGGCTCATTAATAAGAACAACGTTGTGTTATTTGTACCATTCCCGTTTATATGTCGAAATAATTTAAAAAAATAATATAAATAGAATGTAATGAAGAGTGTTTCTGAGCAAATACATAAAATGATCTTTGATGGTGGTATGT
Source organism: Clinocardium nuttallii (assembly GCA_031471495.1). Lineage (NCBI taxonomy): Eukaryota > Metazoa > Mollusca > Bivalvia > Cardiida > Cardiidae > Clinocardium > Clinocardium nuttallii. The sequence continues at coordinate 1,265 of JAUELF010253207.1, forward strand.
CTTATTTTAACGATCCCAATGGGCGTTTACAAGGTACTCCTCGACGTTTTTATTGTGGTAATAATTGGATACGGTGTCTGTAATAGAAACGCCTTTCAACACTTCATATCAATTCACATTTTTTAATCTCGGGCTTAGATAACGTTTATTAGCTCATCTGAGCACGAAGAGCGGGGTGCTTTTTTCATCACTCATCGTCCGGTGTCGTCATCGTCGATTGCTCATTCACATTTCCTTTGCTACAAAAGCATTTTCCTCCTAAACCAATTAATTAAATGTTAATTAATTTTAAATGAGTGTACCTCTTTTAAAACGTTTCAAATATATGCATATATCTGGTTGCCATGTCAACCGAAATGAAAAACATAACAAAAATAACATTGAACCCAAGACTGTTCAAATATGCCCCTTGGGGTCAAATGAGCCCGACCCCTGTGGTCACCTGTTGTACATATGTTTACAGGGAAACACTTTTAAAACCTTCTTATATGAAACCGAAACGCATAGAGTTTAGATATTTAGCCTGTGACATTGTCTTTGGTTCTCAACCAAAATATGCCCCTGTGTTCAAAATTGGCACTGCACCGGGGTCATCTGTTTTACAAAGAGATATGTAGGTAAATATTTTGAAAGTATTCTTGTCTGAAACCGAAAGGCCTACAGCTTTACTATTTAGTAAGTATACTTTTATGGTAGTCATCTACCAATATTAATCGCAGTATGTTAAATATCGGCCCAATCCCGGGTTACACCTAGAGATATATAGAATACAAAACTAAATACATTTGAAAATCTTCCTCTCTGATTTAACATAGAGATATATAGGAAAAAGTTGTAGTATCTAAGAAAACCTTTTTCTTACCCGGAATTGACCTATTATTTTCAAGTCATATTAATTTGATAAAAGCCAGACAAAGTTGTTTTTGTTATTTCGCCCTGTGGCAAAATGAGCTATAGTCCTATCTTGTATAAGCTTACCTGACCGCAACATGAGTTACTACTGTTGGCAAAAGAAATCATAACTCAGGTGAGCGATCCAGAGCAATATCCTACCGTTTCTCAAATGACTTTGTACTCGCAGATACCTAAACAATGTTGAACTATTTGCTAATGTCTATGAATTCAATTAGTTTTGACAGCATTGCTCGTATGCTTTGTCTCACGACGTTATCATACCCGGGTATATAATATATATAATATTATATGCACGTTTAGGCTGAAGGTTCGAACCAATTTGGTGACAGTTGGTCTGTTCTAATAAGGCTGGGTGGTAAGTCACAACATTATCAAATAAAGATACCGAGTAACTACGTGCCTGGTGCCTGGCAAATATGTCAATACTCGGTAAGTAGAAATGTTAGCATAACAAACGTGCATCATGAATAAGTCAGAAAGGTATGCCACTAAACATCGTAAAACAACACTCTTTACTGTTATAACTCCGTTCGCGTTATATATTTTATCGCAGGATAAGTTTTGCTGATCCGTGTAGGTCAGTGCCCGCTGATTTAACGGATATAGAGCATGGGTGCCATGTTATAATCCGTGTAGGTCAGTGCCCGCTGATTTAACGGATATAGAGCAGGGTGCCATGTTGTAATGAAGTGGCTGTCTCTGTCTAAGTGATCCTAGTGTACTTATGATCAATTATTTCTCTTGTATTTTGTCGTATTTACGCGATTAAAATCTCTAAATATATAAGCCCTTACCAATAATATAATATACAATTCATTTGCAGCTGACGAATTGGAAAACATCTAAGGAAGATCTTTAGTTGACAACATTTTTGCAAAAGTTATCTTCTGCAAGAGTGATCGAAATCGCTCATATTTGTTCCATATTTACTTAAAACAGAATATAACAGAACATGTTTCTTTTTCAACTGATATATTTATGGCTAATGGTATAGATCTATATAGTATCATACATACATACACACAATGGTCTGGTTGTTCAAATTATTACGTATATTAAATTACAGGCGTCCGAGTTTTCGTTTGAGAAAAAATGGAAAAAACACACAAAACCTCGTAAAAATACTACAAATAGTCTCTCTATATGGTTCTTATGGACGAATAACCACTGATAAAAAAAAAAAATTAAATGTATTCTTTTTATAATGCAATTCGTTTGATATTGCTAAATTATATCAATGACAAAGGGAAATTTGGTTAGGCTACAATATTTCACAACATTAGTTTCAGCCCTTCGAACATAAAGTACTATCGTTTAAACAAGACCTGTCTCCTGCAGAAGCACCAACACATATTTGGGGTAACTTGAGAAAACGTAAACACCAAATTCGATCATTTGTTTGTCGTCTTAAGTACGTGTATTCGGGGTAATCAATCATGTTCCAGGTCAGGAATGTCAATGATTTAAGGGTGGTATAGTCAAGGTTTCTTTCATAAAACGCCAGACACTAATATGATCAGTTCCACGAGAAAACTATCAGTATTGCGTAATGTATCGACCCGGATCAGCCTTCGCAATCAGTGCAGACTAATACGGGCCGACACGTTCCGTCTCAGGGGGATAGAGTTATGATTCCTGAAACAAAATATCCACAGGAGATGAAAGTGTCAGTCCGGGTTTGCCTACGCGGCATGCTAATGCTGATCCGGGTCGATACTTTACGCAGACTCCACACTGTTGGTTCTCTCGTGGAAGGGCTCATATTATGCGTGTCATTTGGTTGGAGATGGCGGGAAATCAGACAATGGGTAAAGCGATGCTTTATGTCCAAATAAGCATAATTCGAAGCGTGTACAGGGAAAACCATCATTCGTGTAATTGTGATATGTGTATAGCAGAGCTCTAGAAAGGAGGCATTGTTCGTGTTCTAAACATCCTTATTTTACATTCAGACCGGTTCACACCCTCTTATCTAGAGTCTTCTGTACAGTATAGTTCTGTTTGCGTATTCATGATCTACGACAGGTATTTCTAATTTGCACTGTTTATCATCACGTTCTTGAAAGCGACTGCGAACGACTACGACCAGAAAAAATAAAACTGCGCAGATTTTTAAGTTGACGTGTATCGACATTGATCGTAAATATCATATGGTGTTTTTTGCCAGCACTTCAAACATTTTTATAAAATGCAATACTGTATTTAACCATTATTCTGCTCAATATTGTCTCATCTGTTGCATGACGAATATATATATATAAGAAGATCAGTTTACATAGAAACATAACATATATATATATAGTAAACACATCTTGTTATGTATTCTTGTATTTGTTTAATTGGGGTTAAACGCCATTTTTTAACATTATTTCGGTTATATCACAGCGACAGTTCATGATCCTAATGTAAACAAACCAGCACTCGGCTTGGAAATGTGCCTTGCCCAAGGGTACTAAACCATGACCGTAGCACCGCGACTGGGGATCAAACCCGGGACGCCCGGGATCAAATCCTCGATGCTAACCACTCGGCCACGGCGGATTGTCTTTTGTATTCATCACGCGAAGTTTAATTTACATGGGAAGTACTAACAACTGATAGCATTCATTAATTACGATGCTTAATTAACAAACTGGACTTACATTTGAAAGACTTCATAGCTTATTCTAGGATAAACTTCTGATTTAAGCAGCCAACAATATAGAGTGAACGAAGAATTTCCAGTAATGCATAGCAGTCTAGGGATAAAGAAACCATTACAAGGTTATCCAGCAGTCTTTTCTATATATGAGCCGTCCCGCGAAAATCATTATGGACTCTGCGTGAAGTATCGACCCGTATAGCATGCTTACCCGGACACTTGTCGCTTCCAGTGGATTTTATATTTCAGGAATCATTACATTATACCTTTATCCCACGTTGAAGAAATGTGTCGGCCCGGATCAGTCTTCGCGGACTGCACATGCTGATCAGGGTCGATACATTACGCAGATACCATAATGTTGGTTTTCTCGCGGAACGGCTCATATACTAACAACGGAGAAGCAACCAGATTAACCGCTCTTTGACTGCAAGTTCTTTACTATATGCTTAGGTACAGGTAAAAGATGTGCATTGGACACAGGTAAGTTTCCTTTAAAGTCCGTATAGTAGGTTAAAGGGTTAATCAAGCGAGTTGTCAGGATATGAAAGTGGGTGTAATTCCAATAGAGACTTGGTGCTGTTTCCAGTACAATCCACACGGCACACCGCAGTTTAATGATGGTATACTCATGTCGTAAGTCATTATTCTTACTCATGTCAATTACTTCTTGTCTTTATTTTCACGAAGCTACAGCAGGCATATGACATTTAGGTTGCTTGGCGGGATCAATTTACAGATGTATTTAGCTATTGAGAAGGTGAAGACATGCATTATTTATTCGTTTAACATTTCGTTTGTCGTGATCGAACAACTTGGAATATTGCTGTTCGTGCATAAAAAACTCTCAAAGCACAGATAAAGTTGTTCATCGGAGAGGCATAACCTTAAACTCTTTTCCATCTTGCCCATATATACAAACAAAACTGTAGCATATAATTTGGAAACATCTAGGCAAAACAATGAACACACACTGAAAGTATGAAAGTATTATAATTGAATAAAGTTAAAAAGATTGTGGCAACAAATGTAATTGCTCATAATCTGCAGTTTTTCCTTTTATCACAATGTTTTCAAGAGTCGACTGCTACAAGACGTTATTACGAAGTTGTTCAAAAATGACAGTCGTTTACGTTTGGTATTTCCATTTCGATTTTACAGCACTATTTTTGACGTTTGTTCGGTCGATAATTTGTCAAATGAGCCCGACTAAAAATTACTCCTTATTTCAAATATGTAGACCATGCACATTACTAAGGAATTGTAAAATGCCTCTATACATTGACAAACACAGTACAACTTTGCGTTTCACTATAACACAATAATTAAAAGCTCGTTTATCTGCGTCGTCCGACTGCTTTCTGTGAATTAAGTTTGAAAAAAATGAAATAACCGAAACGAAGCTGTCAATTTGTATCAACCGGAATCATTTGATAAGTGGGTTTTTTAGCACAATAAATATCCAGCGAATAGGAAAAGATATGTAGAAAAATAATGGGTTGATTCGTAGTGCAAGTAATTGTTCATGTTCCTATACAAAAAAAGTAGCACATGTTATTAATTCCTTCATACATAATCTGATGATATTCAGACGTCAAGAAAGATTCCGACTGTCTTTCTTATGACAAAAAAGGCTGTAAATCAATAAGAACTCTCTTTGTATCTATGGCAAGTTGATATCTAGTTATTCGTGGTGCTGGTCAAAGCAAGAAAGGTCATGCGATAAGGCCAAAATCATTTATTCCGAAGCGATTGTTTTCTGGTCGTTTGACCTTATTAGATTACGGACTAAGAATGTGTTTGAACAGATCGTGATTCTGTCTTGTAGGTTAGTTATTCATGCAAACATCTGTTATATTACAATTGTTTGACTAAGGCAATCTACAAGACGGATTGGTTACCGAAACATATGTTTATATAAACGAAGTTACAGACCGCGTTGCAATCTCATATATGACGTTGACGTTATTCATATGAAATTTTAAAAACAATTTTGATTTAAACGTTCCATTTAAAAACAATCTAGCTCGCCGACATATCAGTTTTATTCGATAAATATACGCCAAAATATTTCGAGGCGAACAAATTCGAAATTCAGATAGGGTCATCGAACCAGATTTTGATAACAATGTCAGAAATTCAACCGCAGGATTTGAAGGGAAGATGACGTTAAATAATTTAAGAATTGAAACATTGTTTAATCCCCATGCTTTGTGTTAATAAAATGTTTAAACAGTGTGATTATCAATAACGGCAACACTTCACTAAATATAGGAAAGTTAAAAAACGAAAATCGGTTTTTGGCCTGGGGTTCTAGCACCTGGTCATAGTAATGTAACCATTTTTTCGGAGTTTAGCACCGATTAACAAAGGATGAGACTGAGCGGGGAAAATAGTTCATCATTGATTCAACAAATCTGCATTTAGAAGGTTGAAATCTCCCAAAAACACATCAGTATAAGGTTGTTGGAACATCAGTGAAAAACTTAAGGCGTGAGTACTCCAGTATCAGTTTAACACATGCTTTAAAAATCAATGCGCCGACAGGTTAACTATGGAAGCTTCTATACATTCTCGAAGTGTACGGAGAAGAACCAATAAAAGTTGCGTGAAAACGCAGTGGCGGATTCACCTGTGGGCCCGTATGGTCCGGTCCGTGCGACGAAATATGTTAATGTGTATACGTGTGAGCTCTTGCACTCAGGTGAGCGTTATAGGGCTACTACCTTGCCAATGCCAGTTCATAATATTTGATATGTAGTGGCGGATTCACCTGGGGGCCCGAAGGGTCCGTGTGACGAAACATGTTAATTTGTATACTTGTGAGCTCTTGCACTCATGTGAGCGTTATAGGGCTTTTACTTTGTGAATGCCAGTTCCATCATATTTACTATGTTTGATATAATCTATTAACTTCTTAACAATAACTACATAAATATAAGCTGCAATTGTTATTTCCTTTCACATAACCCCTTCTTGTCCTTTCTTCCTGCAGCTCCCCAGGCCGTCATGTTCAAAACTATGTATTTGACATTCAAACCCTTTGTTGTGCCCAAAAAATAGGATTTGGTTGAGAAAAAAGCAAGATATTGTTGAGAAAAGACCCCTTATCTAGTCCACCTTGTATGAACCGGACCCCTAGATACTAGTTTATTTAAAGACGTCAGAGATCCTGTTTAAATGTGTTGAAGGATATTGCCTTATTTCAACAATTTCTCTCCAAATGATGATAGATGCTCTATTGTTGTTTGTTTTATATATGATGTGTACAGACATAATGTAATTAGTATTTCGATAGACAATTGTCAATACTTTTAACAATATATTGTCCTTTTTCAAATATGTGTAAAGGAAATGTACTCAATATAAACTAACCGTAACATAATGTATACGTAGTTTCATTTAAATATATTTTAACATGTTGCATGTGTTTAGAATCAGCTATTCCAAATGTGTTTTGTTCCACGTTGAAAAGAGTTAGAGTGGTGTACTCTTTGTAAACGCATTGAGCCCATTGCCCGAATGTAATATTAATAAATTATGACCCGAAAGACCTTGTAAATATATTCATTATGTCTGTTGAATTGACTTAAAAGTACGGGATGTTGTGTTTTACAATTAAAATATGTCTATTTATATATATATACATGTGAAGGCGTTTCTGTCATTTCATACGTACTTCCGGGGTTTCGTCTTACCAATTTTGAATCTCATTTATATAAATTGGATGTGTGTGTAAAACCGAGCATATTTACAGATTGTAAGATTTCCTGATTCCATATCCTTACTAGGACATTTTGACTAGCATGTACTCTCCTTGAAAGGTTCAAACATGTAAATGACAGGTGTTACCCAACTTCTAAATAAAACTTCCCTTTCATTGCAGACTGATACCGATGTCTGTACCACAGACCCTCTTTCATATCGAACAATTCTCTTTTTTCCCAAAGTGATATAATTGGGATAACACGCAGTTACATTAATGGCGCTACGGTTCGTGCTGGTTTTGATTGATTGATTTATTGTGTTTTTAAAGCATTTCCCAACTATTTACAGTGATATCAGGCTTGCCAATTTATTTACTAATGTATTTCCTGAATTTCTCAAACCAGTACTCCACATAACTTTCCAAACAACTTTCTGATTTTCCACATAGACTGTTTGCCCATTGGAGTAAAACGAACGGCGCTTGTCGTATTGATCTTTGTCCAAACATCAGTAGGAATGAACTCACAACCCCTGGTTTGACAGTAGCCTCTCCAAATGTAAATGTATATATATATATACTGAAAATGTAAATAGAATTATCACAAACTGAACCCATTGGATTTACTACGGTGCAAAAGCTATCATTTGCACAACAACAACAACACGTCTTTTTGCCCGCTGCTCCGATGGTCGATTATTTGATTTCAACGAATTATGTGGATCTGATTGTAGTAACTATCATAATATTGAGAGCGAGTACGTTTGTGATAATTGCGAGTTGTTCTCTGCTTGAATTGTCATGCAATTTCGTGAAAATTGCTAAACTGGTTTTGCGGTACAGCCCACCCACCAATAGTATGCTATATGACGCTACTAATGCCGTCACGCTCACGTTGCAGCAATTTGAAAACTCAAAATATAGACGATATAGAGTGATGTCTATTTAAATAAGTCATAACAGCAAAGTGTATTCTTGATTAAAATGAAAAAGTCAAGCCTTCAACTGCAATTGAAACTGACTAACAACATCATTGTCGAACAAGCAAGAACAAATCAAAGCTACAATGACAATACTCAGCAGAATTTCCGTTATACGGGAGGAACGCAGAGAAGAATGAGCGACCAACGAAGTCTGCGCAGAACAGAAAAAACTACACGGAAATCTTATTCCCGAAGAACTATTAGACCACCTACTATAGTCACAATTGAACACACTGATGCGAACAACTGGAACAAGCCGAGGGTCACCGACACCAACAACTGGAGCATCCCGAGTGTCACCCATACCAGCAACTGGGACAACCCGAGGACCACCGACATGAACTACTGGGAAAAGACGAGGGTCACCGACGCCAACAACTGGTTCAACCAGGGTGCCACCGAAACCAATAATGTTAACAACCCGAGTGTCACCGATACCAGCAGTGGTCACCGACATGAACTTCTGGGAAAACACGATGGTCACCAACACCAGCAATTGGAACAACCCGAGTGTCACCGATACCAACAACTTGAACATCCCGAGGGTCGCCAGCTACAACAACGTGAACTATCTAGCGGACACTAACACCGTTTATTTTCCTGAACAAGCCAGTGTTATTAACAAATATATGTAAAACAGCATTATATGTTTATTAGCCTGTTATTAACAACGAAACTAATGACTTGTTATTAAAAACTCAGAATCTCTGTTTTCCTTCAAGACAAAAAGAAGTGTCAAGTCCGAGATCTTTCCACAATCTTTTCAGTGATAATTGTGTCGACTGTGTAAGTCGATTATATCAGAGTGCAACCAAATCTAATGTTGAGTGTCATGGGAGTGTCATGGGCATGCTTATTTATGCTTTGAATATGCATTGAAACTGATATTGTGGTAGGTTTATTTTAGTAATGTAAATAAGTTAAGTTATAATCAGAATAGTTATATTACCGACTTATTGTATCAAACAAAGAATGAGTGTTTTAATGATAATGAACACTGTTGTGAACATTATCCTATATCTCATAGTTCTCATTACAAAGATAAATGTCACATTTTTCCAAAGAGTTATTATATGGTAAATATTTGATTAGATGGTTTACACAATGAGAGTTTAAATTTTGAACACACTGCAGGTAACGGTACTGATGATAGTTCCATTTGTTCCGTTTTACCTGCTAATAATAAAAGTTTAAGCAATGAGAGTTCAACTGTTGAAACAATGTAGTTAACTCTACTGAAAATAGTTCCCTTTGTTCCATTTTACCTGCAAGTTTTATTAGTTTTGACAGTAACAGTTTTTCTGTAAATAATAATAGTACTTATAATAGTTCCAATTTATCGAATGTACCTGTTAAATTTACTTATTTTGAAAGAAACAGTTTTTCTGTAAATAAAAGTGCTTCTTCTGATAATTATATTTGTTCTAACGATGCAAGTCTACCCTGATGCAAACAAAGTCATTGGAACATGCATTAAGCACAGCTGATATTGAGTCATAGTTATTATTTAGAGGACGTCATATAATTGATCTCCACATGCACTATGCTCTGCTAAAGTTATATGGCATTCAGATTATTCAGACATAACATTTCAATATTAAATGTGTATGTCTTTGATATACATGTTTAGACAGTACTGTAAGTGATAGTCAGCTCTCTATTCCTGGTTATTCATTTTCCCGTAAAGATAGACCATCCATCCCTTTGTTGATGATTACATATATATTTTAAACATAATGTTTGCTGTTATCGAAGAACTGACCTAGGATCAGAGAATATAGAATATATGTGGATAGAGTTCAAATTTATTTACACACAATAATTCGTTATTCTTACAGACGACCATCATCTAAAGTAGAATAAGTTGATTTTTTTCATTTGGATAAATCATTTAATGAAAACAAATAAACAATAATTCTAGGTGATTGTAACTTTGATTTACTTATATCATGTATTTGCTCAAACTTATTGCTTCAAACAGGGACGCAGAAAAGAAGGATAGGTAACTCCACATGTGCACCTGTTATCTTGTTAAACTAGCACGCATAATCAAAGTGCCAATGGCGCAGTAGTGGCGATCGTATTCATATATTACAACAACTACAACATAAGGCGTTTATGCTATTGAGATTTAAGAACAATAGAATACCTGTCTCGCGAGCTATTCAAGAATCTTTTGGAATTGCAGCTTCCCGTTTTTAGGACGCGTCTCAGTCCGAAAATGGAATTTTGCAATGTTAGTGAAAGCGG